>PQWD01006500.1:0-40135 GCA_019425675.1 Leucinodes orbonalis | reverse complement strand
TGTATTTTAAGTTTCTATCATAGCGTACCTAACTCATTTATTTTGATTATAGGAGGAAGAACCATTTGGACCATACCAAAGCTAAAGCAGTGGGGAAGCAGGCGCGAATGATCGGCACGTCTCGACCACTACGTGAGCTGGGATCTCGAACGAAATTATATTAACATCGTGGTATATGAGATGTATATTTTAGAATAACCCAATACTAGAAACGATATCAAATGGAAGCGTACACTCTATCTCTAAGAGGTAATTGATATTTTACCAGAGCACCGCAGGAAGTCGCTCAAACATCAGGTCATACATTGCTGATGCATTTTTTAAATTTATTGGGATGTGAAGTTTTGAATATTACATTATACCTCCACTTTAGATATTAACGATACCTATTATAATATCAGCCATCAAACATACACTTAATTAGGGGTATTAATTAGCGGTAATTGGAATTTACTACGGAGCGAAGGAGCATTAAATATATAAAAGTAATGTTACTTAGATTACTGTTTACTTTTATACTCAAACCATAATATACTTAAATATTATACTTACAAAATAAATTATCGGGTATGAAAGACCTAGCATCTGTCGTCTCGGGTGACGGGCGCAGGGCAGTGTTGACTGAAAATAATAACTTCCTACTGTTATACGTTTCTTTCAATGCTGATTCTGTCATGGTCACACGTATTACTTACCACTGGGTGATTGTACCGTTATGTATATGGCATATAAAAAGCTTAAATCGGTTTTTGGCGTCTTTAAATAACCAGAACGCGAAGATTGAAATAATTCAAATATGAAGTAGATTTTTGCGAATGTGCTTTCTGATATAAAATATATTTTTTTATACTTTCTTTAGAGGCTGTAGTTCATCACCATCATCAGCTCATTATACGTCCCCACCGAGGGGCACGAGCCTACCCGTATAGGGTGATTAGGCCTCAGTCGTCCACGCGGGCTCAGTGCGGATTGGACGACTTCACACACAACCTTCCCATACCACCACAGAGCGTCGGTGGCTCAGTGGTGTGGACTGTCGCCTTCCTACCGGGAGGGCTGAAGTTCAAATCCCGACGCGTACCAATGTATTTTCGAATTTTCGAAAAATATATGTACGTTATCCGACGCTCTTACGGTGAAGGAAAACATCGTGAGGAAACCTTCATGCACGCCTGCGAAGAGATTCGAAGGTTGTGTGTGAAGTCGTCCAATCCGCACTGGGCCCGCGTGGACGACTAACGGGTAGGCTCGTGCCCCTCGGTGGGGACGTTTAATGAGCTGATGATGACACACAACCTTCGAGGCTGTAGTTAGTTTGTAAAAAATACACTAATCCACACACACACAATCAAATTTCCCAAACTGCCTCAAGGTTTGCTACCTATTGATTATGTTAATAAAATAAAATGTAATGACAGTGATCAAAATTACTAAATAAAGGAAGCCCGTGTTTGTTTACAATGTTAAAACGACTACAAAGAAAGAAAAATCCAAATTGTTGAAGTGTTTAATTTGTTTTGTGCAATAAAGAATTATCTAGCTAATAGTTTGAAAAATCCCGCTTTGTGAAAAGTTGCAATTGCTGCTTATAATACATTCGTGATCCCTAAAAAGGGACCACATAAATAAATATTTTTTATGCATTGACCGAAATTTTCGAGCAAAATACAATTGGTCGACTATTACTCGTAAACTTGTAAGCCAACTTAAGTGTGATAGTTTTCCTTTTAACTTTGTTATTTATAGAAACTACAACCGCTACAAATACATTCGACAAACCCGTAAGTTGTAGACCGTGAGGAGAAATTGATGTTTAAAATATTTCACTTTAAGTTTAATAAAATTACGCAGTTTTGATTCGTAGCGTTTTATAAAATATGACTAGGTAAATGTGTTAAATTTAAAATATATCGTGTATTTAATATATATTTTCATATAAGATTAAATGTCATAAAATAAAAGAGTTTATTTAGACCTCAATATTGAATTTGATCTAAATATAGGCGATACCAAACTTTTTTTTCAAACCTACAAAATGGCTTTCAAATTCGCTTCAGTTTTTATACTTTTAATGTACCCAGTGACAAATCTAGCGACAGCTCATATATTAAAATCAGTCAATCCGTTAAAGCTGCAACAGGGAACATAGAAAACTACGTACATAAATACGCTAGAAAACATAACCCTCCTTCGACAGTTGAGAAAAACCTTGAAGATGCTATTGTAAGCCTAAAATTAAGTACATATAGATTGACGACCCATTTGGTGTAGTGGTTGAAACGTTCGGCTGCAACACCAAGGGTTCCGAGTTCGATTCCCGGGCAGTACAAACATTTGTGTACACGAACGTGTCTGTTTGTAATGGATGTTTTCTATGTATAATATATCATCATCATCAGCTCATTAAACGTCCCCACCGAGGGGCACGAGCCTACTACCCGTATAGGGCGTTTAGGCTTAGTCGTCCACGCGCGGGCCCAGGCGGGTTGGACGACTTCACACAACCTTTCGAATCTCTTCGCAGGCGTGCATGAAGGTTTCCTCACGATGTTTTCCTTCACCGTAAGAGCGTCGGATATAACGTACATATATTTTCGAAAATTCGAAAACACATTGGTACGTGTGGGATTTGAACCTCAGCCCTCCCGGTAGGAAGGCGACATCACACCACTGAGCCACCGACGCTCCTAGTATAATATATATGTAACAATAATAAATATATATTATGTTGATCCGTTGTTTAGTACCATAATACAGGCTTCACTCTTAACTTGTGGGCTAGATGGCGCTGTAGTGAATGTCAGTGGTATTTATTTATTTACTTTAAATGCATTTACGAACGAGTAATAAACTTATTTTTAAAACCACTAGTGCATTAACTCATACTGAACTCGATGAAAACAGTGCCACGAACAAATTTTAAAACTTATGCAGATAACGAGGTGAATGTATCCAGATAACGTTAGTTTGAAAAACTGTATTCGAGTCGAGGTTTTTTATAACACAATATTGCAACATTTCAAGGCTCCTTCCAACCTTTTATTAGGGTTGTCTGTGTTTTTTCGTATTAGCACTGAGAATTTTGCTTGGAATTGGATAGGAAGGCAAAGCAAATTTTTTTTTGGTAATATACATTCGCTTCATTCACACAAATGTTTGTACTGCCTGGGGATCCCTGGGTGTAGTAGCAGACGTCTCAATCATTACACCAAATGGGAAGCTTGCTTTCTATGCACAAAACATAACAAACAGGTGTATTCATAGACAAATGTCAATAATGAATCGTTATATAATTCATCACATGTCTATTGACTTCTTCATCTTTTTAATAGGTAATAAGCAAACGTTGGTAATTTGCTTAAGTGTAAAATACTAACTACAACGGCCCGTCACTGTCTACTGTTGTACTCAGGACACCTCACCGATTAATAAAAAAAGGAATTTGCAAAAAGTTACATTGATTCAAGTAGGGATACTTTAGGTAATAAAAACAGTATCTACTACACAGGCAACCCTGACGCAACTTGCCGTGAATTTCACACTTTGCTTACTTTCTGCATTTTATGGTTCACAAAGAGCATCGTGCATAGTAATTTGTGCTTTTTACGAGTGCCCTTTTGATAACGTGTCATGGAAGCAATTTCGTATAGACAACACTTATTATAAATTCTTAGAACATTTTTATACCTATTTGAATATTTACAATATAATACCCCTAATTAAGTGGCTTACGCGTTCAGTTGACGATCGACATAATTCAGCAAATTTCGCATAGGTCTGTTACAGATGGGTGACCAAACATTACAAGTTTTTTGTCGAGTCCCTCCGTACTTCGGAGGCACAGAGATTAACACCCACAGATTTGTAATGACATCGTGCACTCCCAAAAAATAAACTGTTCAAAAGATAAATCTATAGTAAACCTTACTATACTCGTATCTGTGGTATCTTTTGAATACTTATGCTAGTATGAATGAGTTGAATTATGGGTATGAAAATAATTGAATATTGAACCATAAAAGAAGATTCTATTCAAATAACACCTTTATTAATAATTCACAATAGTAAAAACTTGATGAACATTAAATTTTGCGGCTGTTTTGAAATGATTTATTAATGAAGTCTACAAAATTGAAATTTAATGTATTTATCAATTACTTTTTATAAGCAAACATTGTAAAATCACCACAACGATTTCCCCATCAACAAAAATATTGCAGGAAAAATCACTTAAAATATTAATAGCCGCTGTCGAACATTATCCTGCCATAAGCATCTGCGGCCTGATAATTAATATTTTGATTCTTCATAAAAAGTATAAAGTTATTCTGTACAGGTCCCCCTGTAAGATAATGCTTCTCATTATTGACACTTTTTTAATTTGTATCATTAGACATAACATACATTTGTGGAATATGTAAACGTCATTATCGTCGTCCCCACCGAGGGGCACAGGCTTACCCGTATAGGGTGTATAGGCCTTAGTCTTCCACGCAGGCCAAGTGCGGATTGGCTAACTTCACGCACAACCTATGTATCTTTTCGCAGGCATGCACAACCTCATTATGTTTTTGCATAATATCGCATTATGCTATGATTGTCAAAAAGTATTGATTAGTGTCATAGCAGATTAAAATACAACCTTATATACCACAAATACTCTTCCCGCCGGTGCCGTCAAAAGTGGCTTGAGGACAAATATTTAGTAAAAAACGGGACAGTAGTATCCATTGTATCCATTGTAACCATTTATAAGTTCTTATGCCTCGAACCCGGCAGGCAGGAAGAGATTATGCGCATCATCATGGTGGAGTAGACGCTTAGATCAGTGATGTAAGGCTTTTGAAATAAGTATTGAAAAAAAACATACCTACATATTAATATTTGCAGCATACCTACAGCGCATTCTAGTACAAATAAAATTCCATATATTTTAATAATGTGTCTGTTAGACACTACTGGTCATTTACGTTACTAAAGTATAATGGTGGCCGGGTTACCTCCTCGTGTGCTTGAACTGTTGTTTGCCCTTGTCGAATTTTGTTCTGCAGGGAACGGCAACAGTTTGGGACGGTGCACCCTGGACTACGGGGAATGATCTTAAAGTTTTACTTTGAGCATCATTCCTCGTCGGCTAAAGACTCGGCAAGCGGGGGCACGTACCCTTACTCCCCAGTGGGGGGAGTGTCAGGTTGCAGCCCTTTGAGGTGGATCCCTTCTTGAGTTCAGTGAATTGACCTAGTCTTCACCCCGGGCGCTCTGCACCTGGCCTCAAGAGGGATTCTGGTGGGCCACATGTTTGTGGCGGGGCGGCGGATATATTAGGTTCAGGGAGGGGGATACTTTCTCGCGCTCCACGCTCTGTATTACGTTGGCAACGTGGGCCGAGATTGTATCCCTCTGAACCTAATAGGTCCGCCGCGCGATAGAGACGCTTAGATCAGTGATGTAAGGCTTTGAAATAAGTATTGAAAAAAACATACCCACATATTAATATTTGCAGCATACTACAGCGCATTCTAGTACAAATAATAGAGGGATTCTGGTGGGCCACATGTTTGTGGCGGGCGGCGGACCTATTAGGTTCAGGGAGGGGGTACTTTCTCGCGCTCCACGCTTGTATTACGTTGGCAACGTGGCCGAGATTGTATCAGGGGGGGCACTGTTTAGTGGCGGGGATGACAGGGAAGATACTTCCTCGGGGCGCTCTGCAATCTGGGCGCGGCTGAGTCTTCCAACTGCCGCACAGGCGGCGTGGGATGACGGGGAAATACCTCCGTGGGTGGCCCGAAGCGAGAGTCGAATCTGGGCGTTCGTCTCTTGCATTGCACTCGGTCCACCAGGTTAATGGAAATCACATGTCCACCGACGACGACGGTTGATTACGATTGTTGATCCCGTCAAGTCCATACCGGTGGAGAAGGTGATCGGTGGGGTTTTAGTGGTAGAGGCCGTGCAGGTGGTCAGTCCCACACACCGTACGACCCTAGAGAACGTACGGCGTGCATGACGCATTTTGTACCCACCGTATAAAAAAGGCATTTACAATGAATCTTAAAAAATAACATAATATGAATAATACGTGTATATATTTAAAAAAACACAAAGTGACACCTAGACCTGAATAAACAGACGTCATGATCATACACCATACGAATTGTATAGCCCAGGAATTGAACCCGGATACCTTAGTTTAAAAGCGACATTTCAAGTATCAAACCACACGGGTCGTCAATTTATAATTCAAACAAGATACTACGAACATTAATATCGCTAGCTTAATTACATTTTCGTGTGAGAAACACTAAAAAAATATAGATATGAGCAACGAAAAAGTTGGGGCCCCATAGAATCAATTTTACAACGATGTCATAATAATGTTCTGTTACAGTAACAATTTGTTTGCAACTGAATAGCCTTGAACATTTCCAACATTGGATCACGATACTTTACACGTGTAATAAACTGAGCACAACATGGCCACTGTAGATGACGCAATGCGACCTTTATGTAACGGAGATGATTAAGAATATTATATTTCCCGTTGTGTACGAATTTTCTTTAACGAGACATCGTTATCTTATTTTGTGTAGTAACAATTTTTGTTTACAAACATTGCAAAATAAACATCGCTATATTTCAGCTGTACAGTGTATTGCTGGACTAGGTTTCTTCCAAGGATTCTTGTCGTTGAAGGGTCTCAAACTCGTTTATTGCACTCATAAATATGTTATGAATAAGATGGAATTGATAAGTCTCCAGTCCTGATGGTCCTGTGAGTCATGACAGACTTTTGCGACTTTTAGCTGTTGACAAAGGCTATCTAGGTGTAGACTAAGTACTGAGTCGTCTAGGTAGGTACCACCGTGCAGTATTGTCCCGTAAAATAGGAGTGTTTTGCACTTCAGTGTTTCGGGGTGAGGGCACTGTAGCTACTCGTAGTAAAATTACCGGGCGCAGAGCAGTATTTATGGAAAATAATAACTACCTCTGTAATTTACTTCCTTTAAAAAATTAAAATGATAAAACATGACTTCAGTCCTTTAAAAATGACTTCAGTCATGTCAAGCGTATCACTTACCACCAGATGAGCGCACTGACCATGTCGTTCACTTATGCATAAAAATATTTTAAAGTATTTAGTAAAATTTTTATAGTAATAGGAAAGATAAAGAGCACATACGGTATATGCAGATAATCATAATTTTTACTATGTCATTACGGGAAAATATCAGAATTTTTCCCCGGCATTCAACCGAGAAATTATTTATACACATTTTACCCCACCGTAAAACCCATCCATCGCTACGAAATTTAATTTTAAGATAAACTTATAGATTAATAGCTGCCTTACGAATATTTAGAATTTAAGTTCCGAAATTCTGTTTTAGATATAAATAAAAAATGAGTTCATTAAATTTAAGGCTACGTTTTCTTGACAAGGTCAAATAATTTTACCTCAGCAATTTATTAAAAATTCAAGCGAAGGATGATAGTCTCGCATAACCCCCATTTGCCCGAAAGGACAATAAACTGGGTTATTTATGTGACCCTGGAATAAGTAAGATGTCTCTTATAATGTGCTTTAGAACCTATCAATCTCCTCTAGAATATTATCATATATGTTTATTTAAAATGGGACACTTTGATGTTAAATAGATTAGTGATCGAATACTTTCATAATACTCGTAGTTAGGTTCAAAATAACTTCATCTTCATCAGCAGCTCATTCAACGTCCCCACCGAGGGGCACGGCCTACCCGTATAGGGTGATTAGGCCTTAGTCGTCCACGCGGGCCCAGTGCGGATTGGACGACTTCACACACAACCTTTGAATCTCTTCCCAGGCGTGCTTGAAGGTTTCCTCACGATGTTTTCCTTCACCGTAACAGCGTCGGATAACGTACATATATTTTCGAAAATTCGAAAACACATTGGTACGTGTCGGGATTTGAACCTCAGCCCGGTAGGAAGGCGACAGTCCACACCATTGAGCCACTGACGCTCACTGTAACTTTACTGAACTGTATCTTTATCTTATATTAAACATCTCAAGGCACCGGCGAAACAATATGCTGTTTTGTTAATCAAAAGCATAACTTGTGTGGCATGAAAAATAGGAATCTTTGCAGAGCATTACTTACAAAAAACTATAGTAAGTCATTTGTAATGCTGGTGCAGCATACAAGTTCCTGTTCAATCTAAGTTTGAAGAGATTCAAGTTACAAGTTGCGCGCTGTAAATCAAATAACGGGACGCCCGACTGTTAAGCATATTCGCTACTTAAATTACTGAAATGTTTTGGAGTATGCAACATAATTTCCTGATTTATACTGATAAACAAAGTGTGTTTTTTCCTGTACAGAAGCGGGTGCTCAAACCTTTTTATGAAGTTTGTTTTATGACGACTCATACGAAAATGTATTAATAAATGTTCGTATCAAGTTAAACCTAATTCAAATTGCTGGCGCCTCACTAGAGTTAATCAGTAAACTATGAAACTACTTAATAAAAACTAAATTCAGTCTTATCGTCAAAAACTACTGCCCTTTTCTTTGCTCTGATGCGACAGGATTACGATTATTAAAAGGTACCTATATTATCGACAACCGTCTCCAGTTTCAATATATTGCTCTTTCTCATGATACCTGAATACCAATGCACAATAAAAAAAACATGATGGACTTACCTCGAGCACAGACTATCCTTGTGGAAGAGACGTTTCAAAGATGGAGCGAGCTTGCCCAGAAAAAGCCTTTTCACACGTTTTTTGGATGCCACAAGGTTGTATGTAACCAGAAACACAAACGCAAGCCGATCATTTCATTCATTTGCAGTACGCATAATGAAAGTAGACGCGAAACACTTAGTCCGAATATAAGTATCTCTAAATTTCCATCGAGGCAGAGCAAATAATGGGGTCGCAGTACTTAAAAGTATAGGTATAGTATATAGGTTGCCTATTGCTATTTCGTACAATTTCTGTACAATCGCGAACGTAGAAGCACTAATACAAATCGCTGTTAAGCCTGAACTACATCAGGGCGGTTAGCTGAATCAGTAGACTTAAGACAATGCAGTCTCCATTAGTAAGTACCGAACCAGCAACAATGGGCCCAAAGAACAATGAGAGACGTTTTCTCCTACAATAGCTTTTCCTGAATATTGTATTTGACTATACATTGTCTTTGAATCTTAATAGCGGCGCTCTTAAACTTGTAGCTACTTAAATTTCACCAAGTTCCAAGTGATACTTTAAGTTTCGCGGCTCCTTCGTACAGAAGTTTCGACGTGGACTCATACATATTTAAGAGTTGAACGTGGTGTGTGAGTCCGTGTATCTTTTGGCGGCAACGCGTAATTGTTTTGATACAAGTATGCAACAAATAAGAATTTTGAAATGCTTTTACATTGGACTAAAAACAAGAAGCATTATTACTTATAACTAGTTACCAGTCCCGATATCCAGATATTTAAAGGATATTTTTTTGTATTTGAAACTGTTTCGTTAATAATCTGTAAATAAAAGCGATATGCATATATATTGAAATAGAAAAAAAGACAATAATGATGTAGAAAAGCAATGTTATAAATGCTATATATATATATTATATATATATAATATATATTATATATAATATATATATAATATATATATATACATATATATATATATATATACATATATATATATATACATGGTCAGCAGTTCGAATGAACACCAATCACCGTATGCTCGTTTAACTTTAATTCCATAAAAAGTTACTTAGTTTTTTTTAACAAAATGTACGTTTTTGTCAAGCTTAATTACTCATGCAGTAACTTATGGTTAAATTATTTTTAGTTTTAAAACTTTGAGCATTATCTCATGTAGTGGTTTAAAGTTCTGTAGAAGCAACTCTCTTGCAATGGACACAAAATTATCACTATGTCTATAAGCTGACTCTTTTTCGTGCACGATATTATATAGAACAAATAATACAAAAACAAACTGTATTTTACCTCAACATAAAGTGCTTCACTGTAACCTTAGTTTTATTAGCTTTTACGACATCCCTTATGGTGTCAGCAAAATAAAATGGAATACACTATATTTTTAATAAATAAACTGACATTTACAGAGAAGATCGATTTACGTTCGAAATTGAAGAAAAATCACAACGCTACTGCTAACATCATATATGTGTTACTTGGATAACATTGCCAGCTTGCCAACGTGGAAAAGTAGAGGGAAATTAAAAATAAGATGCGTTTTGGTCTCCTAATTTGGACACAAAAATTTTACGCCGATTTTCTATGAGCCCGTTATATTTCTGTAGTAACATAAATAAATAAAAGAGGACATACTATAAATATAGGTCTTCCACATTTTTATGTAATATGCGCCAAATTTGTCATAATTATCCAGCGGTTTCAGAGACACACGCTTTTGTGAACTGCAATAAATGATATCACGTATCCTAAAAATTCAAACTCAAAATCATTCTCTTAAAATCGTGGAATTATAAAATACACAGTACGCCATGTTGCCTATTAAGGCATAGTCATCTTAAGAATTTTTTATGTATGCCCATTGGTCCTACTTCACCATAATAACAGCATACGTTGAGAATGGTCAAGTAAATAAATAAATATCCACTGACACTCACACGAGTAGTTAGGGTACTAAACATTTTTTTTATTACAAACAGACATGTTCATGCACACATATGTTTGTAATTCCCGAGGATCGAACCCGGAACCCTTTGTGTAGCAGCCGACGTCTCGACCATTACACCATGCCGTGTAAGATAATGTGTCGTCAAAGATTAGAACCAGATCATTGTAATAATTAAAGTAAATGTGATTTACTACAACTACGTAAATTCTATTATGAAGCTTAAATGCTCTAACCTCGGTAACCCTTACACACTTTCTGCAAGCCACTTAATCTAGTTCGCTGGTCGCTTTTCTTGTTCATACAAAAGGTGTATGGCCTGTGACGAGAGATCTCGGCAATGAACTGCGGGGTCGGCATCCAAACGGCTTAATCAAGCTGAAGCGAGCATTCTGGAATCGCGCGAAAAAATTGTATCTTTTATTTGTTTAACAACTCTTCTACCTTCACGTACGGATGTATGCACCCTGAAGGGTTTATTATTTTTCAAATAACAGAGACACATATTACATTAACATTACTCATATTACAAACTTATACTGGGAACCATAAAGAAACAAAAATAAAAATTGCACGTGTAGTATGAGAGCAAGTATTGTTTCCCCGCTTGATTTCACCAACGTTTTTAACATTTTTGCTTAAATGCGCGTAATATTACATATGTCATTATTATATTAGGTGTAATAAGGCACTGCTAGCAATTTCTATTAATAATTGCATGAGTGAAGTAACTATCGTATCGGACGGTTGTCTGGTGGAAATGCGAGTGGGTGATAAATATAAAAAGTGTAACAATTTACTAGGTATTATGTAGCGTTTTTTGAAATAAACACATTACGTTAGTGATGTAAAAACTGACTTTATTATTGTTTTTTTACGTAATAAAGTGGCTTTCAAAATATATTTTTTTGTGTAATGCAGTTACAGAGACGCTCATTGTCGATCAGTGATTTGATGTTAAGTGATACACTTACATAACAGTTGGAGTGTTGAAGGAAACCAATAAATATTTTCCGCCAAAAATGCCTTTCGCCTATCCTCCGAGATCATTGCAATGCAGTGACGAGCATTCTATTCATTTCATTAATGTTTAACAGAACATATATTACAATAGTCAAATGTTTCGAGTTTTATCGTCATTTATATTTATTTAAAATTTAATTACAGTGTTCAAGAATAGTCACCTGTGACTCCGTCACGCGCTCTCTTAAGCGGTCCACGTTTGAAATTAAAGAGCGAAAGAGGTCGAGGCTTTGTGTTTTGTTAGGGTATTCAATGAAAAAAAAAACCGCTACCAACATTGAAACTTGGGCCACAAACTCATCCCTTATGGGACTCGATTCGGACGTGACGGGCATTTTCATGTACCAATGTTTCGGGTCGGAAAACGTCTCTTTTCGGCTCAATCTGCTCGGCTTTGACCGGATTTGATTAGCATTCCGAATAAAATCTGTAAACGGGTGTCACAGATACTTTTTGGCTTGCGCTGCGATATTGGGGTTGTTTATTTTTGCTCTCATCAGATTTGGGAGGGGACATTTCAGTTTGAGCTTTGCAACGATTTAACTGCCTTTACTGGGAAACGGTTTCAATCTAAATTGTGCACTGTGAGTGAACGGAAATTTCTTAGTGATACAAATTGTTGTAATTCGCCGTATACACCCAAATAAATTGTGTTAAACTATTTGTTTCGTGTGGCTTCAATATGTTACTGTAAAATTAATTTTAATTCAAATATAATCATCTGAGCCCAAAACTGTCACCGTATACTAAACTCAAAAGATTTTCGGACGATTTTAAGCTATTCTAATTAATAATATTAATATAATTATGAATTCATCCATAATGAATATCAATGAGAGCAGACAATCGTGATGCCTGATTTTGACTTTAAGACGTTATAGTCAGAGTTAACACAGACCAGTTAACGGTGCTAGGAGTTAATCGATCATCAGTATTGTCGATTACATACTAACATTTTAGTCATGCATACTATATTAGGTTTTTTACACGATTTTGTATATGACAGACATTAGTCTCTTGGCTAATAGAACTTATACACTCACCGCGTATGCCATCACGCGTTAACAAAAGAGACCCCAACCAAGCGGGCGCAATGTGGATTGAAAGGATGTTACCGACATGCTTTCCAAAGCTCGAAGAGAAGTGATATTTTCAGTCACACAAACAAGGTATCATTGCAATAGTTATTTGACTTGGGCGATCGTTTACCGAATACGCTGGTCAAAACGACATCGAGTTCTCATCAATATATCAATAAACCTTTATGCTTAGGCATTTGTTTGTTTGAGATTGTCAAACCATTTTGACTCGAGCTCGTCCAAGCATCTTATAAAAAATATAGTTATCTCACTTTTTAGTTTTTCTTAATAAATAGCTTTACTTTATTTTAATAACAGGCTCCAATTAAAATATAAACCCTTTGTTACCATTGTTATCGCTGACATGAATGAAGTAGTTGCTCCTTCAGTCAAGAAAGCATCTAACAATACGTGTTAGCGAAAATTTAATTACTGAGAATACTACTATTTTATTCATAGGTATACAGAATGAATATCTTTTAGATAGAAGATTATCTCCTGCATACAAATTACTTCGAAATGCCTTAAGAATAATTAATTAATCGTCTTAATATTCAAGGTCTTTCTTTATTACTGTTGGAGGTATTTAAGAAAACTTACATACTAATACTTTGCTAATTGTATGTAAATTAATGCAAGTAGCCTCAATAGAAAAGGTTAACTTCAGTGTTCCCTTTAAAACGCCTCGTGTCTTAATATCAAAAGTTGAGCACCAACAAAAGGGGTGTATGCCATTGACGTCACGAAAACAGAGATATGCATCAGCTATTAACACTCCAGCTAGTCCTATGTCCTTTGAAGATCTGGTGCTAGAAAGTTTGATGAAAGAACCCAGCTATTTCGGGGACGGTTTTTTCGCGGATGCTTTTGACTCGATATTCGGATCTTTAAGAATTTTTGATGCCACCGTTTTGGGATTTCTTTTTCGGTGTCGCCGTTGGAGCTATAAAAACGTGATGGGTGTATACGGCGAATTACGAAAACAGATCAAGGGAGGAAGTAGGCTCGTTCCCTTGTGTGGTGTAAGGCAAATTTGTTTGATGGTGAATATACAAAGGACGTTGGGGCTTAAAATGTGGGCGTTATGTGAGCGGAGAAGAGTCGCGTTTACGAACAAAATTACAAGCTGTTTTTCGGAATATATGTGTATTACCTTATATTTTTTGGTTAGTCGTCTGGTGGGTTGATATTATGAAAAAAATGCGTGAATTTGTGAGAAAGAAAATAACAACGGTTGTTTTTAAGCATGCGGGTTATATATCTTTGATGTTATTATATTAAAGATCTATATATATCTTTGTTGCAAGGCGTCTGAGTGCCTTACTTTTTTGTTATCTTTTGCTTTGATCACCATCATTATACTTATTAATATCGTCGTAAGTATTAACAACCCTTTCGAGATTTAATATTGATATATTGCAGGAAATATATTCTATCAAGGCTCAAAATCTACACTTTTAACATCAATAAATAATTCAGAATATTTTTTATTTTTAAACCGGATTCATGACATGATTATTTCAGCAGAAAATCTTTTGATGCTCCATGTAGCCCTTTTTAACTTCTCAAAAAGCCCTTTTTCTAAAACTAAGGTGGCAACACGGCTCGGTGAGACCAAAAACCCAATTCAATAGGATGCAACATCACAGCTCGGACCAGTGCGTTTGGACGGTGGCCAGAGCTTATCTCGGAACGTGTCGTGAACGTCACTGCAGGCACTTTTATTTCCTTTTCTTGTTCAGGAACAAGAAAAGGAAATAAAAGTGTTTGAAAAAGTTGAATATAATACAGCATTCTCGTACCACACATTATTTTTAAACAATCATATTGTTTATTTTATTGATTGTAACAATGTATATTTGCTTGTATTTTATACATTATATTGCATAATATTATGCGATATACGAGTAGTTTCTCTGGTACGCAGTGTTCAAATCAACGAATAAATTAAAGATAGTCTGTGTTTTACCAAATGGTAAAATATGTTTTATAAGCAAAACAAATGACACATTTTCGTTACAATGGAAAAGATCCAAATGATCTTTAAGTTGTTATTATTATTCACAAGTTCTATTAAATCGACAACACATTGTGAAACCATTGAACGCCGGGATTCCAGACACAATAGAAAATTTATTGTGTCTGGCGCCTTAAGGCGTCATTGACGGTCAAAAGGTTAAATCTGCCATTCATAAACTGTATGAAATAAACAAATTACGAAGTTAATAACATTTTTATCATTAAGTATTCAAACTTTGCAAATTAACCTTAATGTTTAAAGGATTTACGGGTATTTAGATTACAACTTTTTTCAATTTCTCATACATCGATTTTGTTATAACTTCAAAGCGCGATGTATTTTGCTCATAAATTATTGGCTGCTCATAAATATTGTTCCAGTAAGCGCGTGTAGCATGCAGTTTAACCTGCACAATGTTTGATGCACTCAATTAACATAACAAAACATCGACGAACACGACACAGGGACGCCACACGCCCATTTCGTGTACCGAAAATATATGTACATATACGCTATTTGTATATGTACTGTGTCTAAATGAAGTTGACTAAATTATTGGAAAATTTAGGTAGTTGCTTATTATTGAAGACAGAGTTTTCATGATTGGAATTTTTTATTTGTATTAAAAGCTATATATATATATTATATATATATAGAACGATTACACGCTAATATCACATTTAAATTTTTGTGCCTACGCACACATACACACACATCTTTACGCTGTAATATTTTCATGCAGTTTTCAATATTTCATTGCAATTTCAATTATAGTGGAATTATTAACCTCGTCAATTTATAGACTGTACAACACACAGCATATATTTTCAGCTCCTAATCCTTGTGATTAATGCAAAAACGATAAGAATGCGATCAAGCAATTTAATCAAAGCCAACTTTCCAACCAAATGTTACAAAGACTATACAGTCATAGTATACACACAAGCTACAAGAAGTAACCTACATATACCCACGGGCAGTCACCGCCCCTTCCATGTAACGTTTGAGGTAAGTACTTTGTATGAACCTTGCCTAACATTGTGAATTGTCTAACCGTACCTAATAGTGTGGTTTCGGCTGAATCATTATACGTATTCTGCTTGTACTGCGTGTTAATTGGCTTTTAGTTTCTATTGCGCACGTTATCTCCTCGGATTTGGGTTTGCAAGAGCATCCCGTACAAGGAATTTATAATATCAACGGGAACTATTCAGTATCCCGGTTTGAGTGTATTGTGTTCCGAAATGGCTTGGGCCTCAAATTAATGTCGAATTGTGACGGGAACTTTGATTCGGTTACAGTAATATAACTTTATTGTTTGGTTTGTGGTATAGTTAATACAGTGCTATAATTTTAAATTGGTATTTTGTATATTTTAATATCAAGTTGTATTATTATAATAAATAAAATAATATAAGAAAACGATAAAATAAAGAAGTATCAAATAAAATTCTCTGAGTATAGAACGATGCTCATTTGTTTTATTTTTCGTTTTTGTTAAATATAATATTTGGTCGCAAAATCACAATCATATTATTTATATAGGTGACATAGTGCCAACAAGAAACTCAGAATTTGTAAATTTTGGTGTAATATTGACATTATTCAAAATGGGTCAATATAATTACTAATATAATATATTAATTACAATTATCTTGTTGGTAAGTGGTCAATTATTCGCGATCACTGATATATTATACGCGATATGTGCCACCCACCAAAGTATCTCACTATTTAAAAAAAACAATTTTCAGCAAAATAGAGCCATAACTGAAAAATTTTCGAAAAATCAACGTTTAACGCAGCAACGTCACTAGCGTACCAGATAAACTGTTAATTAAATTAACCAGCCATCCAATACTGATACGGTGCTCATAAATCAGGCTCAGTTGCTTCATTACAGGCTGCCATCAAAACTAGCTGTTCAAATTAGCTTTCCGTTAACCATTATTGTCATTTCAATTATGCAAGCGTATCGCCGGTATTAATACGTATTTGTTACAAGCTCCCGAGCTTGTACTAGTTGGATCCGGATTAATCCAGTCGATACTGGCCGCAAGCGGATTTGTATGATCATGTCTCCCTCAGTTTTGGCGGGGCGTTACAAATTAGGAGCGACAAGAGCAAATGGTCTGTGATTGGTTGATATGGTCGCAGGATCGTGATTTACAATGCCTAACTCGTTTGAGACGTCGTAAGATGTATTCAGAGTAAACGCCGTGTGACTAAATCGATACTAATGACTTGGTTTTGTTTTAGAAAATAATGCACATTTGTTATTTAGTTAATACGAACTTACTTAATATAATTACGATTGCTTGGAATGGAAAAATATAAAATAGTATAAACGTATATTATTCAACATTGGTGTTGATTCTTGATGGCGCTAATAAAATCAGTAAAAGCCGGCAAACTCACATTTCAAGAACTTCATACATTATTTTTAATCAACTTTTTCACAAATGATACAAAACTTTTCTATTGTTTGGTTGATGACTGCACAAGTCATGCCCAACTGTTACAGTTATCGACCATATAATGGGTGATTGAAGAAAATAATAAATCATCATATTAGTCCCTCTATGTTCTGAAAAAATATCGTCAAATTGCATTCAACTCTCTTAGTGTTTTAGGGCGTTACATAGGCATTTGTACTGTGAAGTTCTACGAGTAGCTGTAATACGAAGTTCTACGAGGAGGCTGGCCGATGATTAATACCTGTTCAGTGCATATGTTTTTAGTTTTAGGAGTTAAGGACCTAAACAAGATGGGCAAAAATAATTGTGATTAATAAAACAACGGTTTTGACGAAGGCGGTTGGTCTATATTATTATTATCTGAGTTTGGTTGGAAATGAGCAATGTTGTAAAAAAGTATTTCGTAATATGCTCACAAAACAATCGAAAAAGTGTTCCGAATGCAGTGACACCGCACATAGACATATTTCAAATTTCCAACACATTTACCTAAACAAAAGTGTACAAACTGTACTCTCTTCGGCGGGTTTGAGGCACGGATGGAGTATCTACCTTTATATATACAGAATATCATTGTAAATGAGTACACATACGTACGTATTTGCATAGTAACTTAAAAATGCACTAGCACAAAGGTCGTTATCGACATAACTTCACTCAACAATCCCGTCAATGTATCCAAATGAAAGCTGATGTGCTACGAGCATGCTACAATTTCACAAACTATGCTACAAACATGTGTCTACGAACTATGCTACGACATGTTGCAAAGTTATGTGAAAATTTATACGCTTTGTGAGCTGTTTTTTTATGACTGGGTATCTCGTGGGGAAATATCTAAAAAATGCTTCTAATTAATATATGTAACATATAATTATGGATAGATTATTTTATGCAATTACCCCTTGTGACATAAAATTTTATTCAAACTTGATTGTGATAAGTATAAAACTCACATCCTTCAATCTATGACAGTATACTGCTGGACATAAATCTGCCCCATTTTGTTATGAAAATAATACATTACATTAAATTGTATACCTGGGGTACGATTTTGTTTAAAATTTCTTACTTGGTTTATTTATTCAGTAATAGATTTTTATGTTGTGACTCTTACATCTAAAGTACTTACTGAAAGGCTTACTGAATTGATTTATTATTTATGCACACTTATACATAGTTGGGAACAATATATTAAACTGAAACAATAATCAAAATCAAATCAAAAATGTATTTATTAAATTTAGGGCCATATTATAGAATACTTATGAATGTCAAATGAAGCTACCACTGGTTAAGGCTGTAGTTATCTACTGAGAAGAATCCAGCAAGAAACTCAGTAGTTACTCTATTCAAAAAACAATATGCCTAGTACAGTATAACAATATCTTATCAAAATAATCTTATCAAATTCTTATCAAAATAATAGTACAAAGCTACTGCTTATTCCTATTGGAAATTCTTCCAGCAGACCCAAAAAGGAAAATATACATTAAAGGCAGACGAAGTGCTCATATGGTCAGAATAAAGATTACATATATAAATACATATTTACGATTTTTATAAACACATATACATAAGACGCATGGCTATCTCGAGGTCGGCCATGGATAAGTTGAGGAAAATATGGGGAAACCGTAATATCACTAAGACTACGAAAATTAGACTTGTAAGGACAGTTGTCTTCCCCATTTTCCTTTACGCAGCTGAAATATGGACTCTGAGAGAGTGTGAAACGAGAAAAATAGATGCTCTTGAAATGTGGTGTTGGAGGAGAATGTTTAAGATCCCATGGACAGCCTTCCGGACTAACGAATCCATACTCCAGGAGCTCGGTATCAAGTAGCGGCTGTTGTCCATTGTTCAGGCTCGGATTTTGAATTTCTTTGGGCATTTGTCGAGTCGAGGTGATAACTTCGTGGAGCTCCTGGTGGTTCAGGGAAAAATTGAAGACACACGAGCACGCGGTATAGCACCAATGCGCTGGACCGACCAGGTCAAGGCAGCAGTCGGGGGCCCCCTATACCAGTGCACTAGACAGGCGGCGGTGAGAGCGGAGTGGCGGAACATTGTCAAGCGTGCCACTAAACCTTTCTTTCCTAATGACCACGACCACTCTGACAAGAGTGTTTACGACTGAGAAGAAGAATATATAAGTATAATAATAATTCAACATAATTAGATATATACTCTCCATTATTATTGACGACCCATTTGGTGTTGCGGTTGAGAGGTCGGCTGCAACACCAAGGGTTCCGGGTTCGATCCCCGGGCAGTACAAACATTTGTGTGCATGAACATGTCTGTTTGTAATGGTCTGGGTGTTTTCTATGTATAATATGTATGTATTTACAAAAAAAATGTATACAAGTATATTTATCCGTTGTTTAGTACCCATAATACAGGCTTCACGCTTAACTTGGGACTAGATGGCGCTGTGTGAATGTCAGTGGATATTTATTATTTATTATTACAAAATTTACATATTATATAATGTTTTTTGCCAAAATGATTTAAATTATTTAACATTAGCTAGTACAATAGAATTCCTTGACAAATTTTCTGAATATAGAAATACTAGGACTGTATTTCAAAATCACTCAAATATCAAAAATATTTTCAAGCATGTCCTATTGTTCTTACCTCAATTTATTTTTGGCTTATTTATAATAAATACTTCAATGAAATAATATTTACAACTATAAGCATTTAACATGGCATAACTCTCTACAATTGCTGGATTCCAGCACATACAAACAAATATGATTACATTTCAGTTGAAACATTTTTATTCACACTGTACCTACATCAATGTTGCTTTGAAATAAAATATTTAGATGAATACGTTTTTAAATCATAAAATACTGTTTCTATGCTCACATATAGGAGCCATCAGAGTGGAATCATAAAACGGACATTGCTCGCCAAACAAGTAAAGCAGAACTCGCATTTTAATAAAACTGAAACTGAGTTGATTTATACGTGTTTTGTCTGGTTAAAACAAGATGGCGCGCAATATCTGCACGGAACTGGTTAGCTCCGGGTAGCGACCGCAATAATTCGCTTTTTCCGTACTGTCTCGCGCTAAGGAATATCGTGAAACATATTTAAGACTCCATTCTTCTCTACGTGATTCAATACATGAGTATTGTTCTCACCTTTGGGATGGCTCAGCTAAATACCAACTGGAAACTTTAAATACCATTGAGAGACGAGCCGAGAGATTAATAGGTAACAGCACTTTACCAAAGTATCGGTTGCAAAGTCTAAGCCACCAGCGTAGGGTTGCCTCTTTGTCGTGCTTCTATAGGTTGCACTTCGGGGAGTGTGCGCAAATATTGCATGATATTGTCCCGACGAGTCCTTTCTTTCATCGGTCAACTAGGCAGATGGTGAAGTGACATTCATTTATAGTGGAAATGCCGAAGTGTCGTACTAAGCGCTTTGAATCCACATTTATTATTCGCACTGCGAAACTCTGGAATTCATTGCCAGCTTATGTATTTCCCGAGGTGTACAATTTGGGTGTCTTCGAGTAGTAAAGTCGAGAGTAAATAGGTTTCTTCTAGGTCAGCGTGTTTCATCTTAGACATCGTCGATATTTAACACCAGACAAGGCGTAGTCAAACGCTGGCTTATTTAATGTAATTGTCAGCGTGTTTCATCTTAGACATCGTCGATATTTAACACCAGACAAGGCGTAGCCAAACGCTGGCCTATTTAATGTAAAAACATGTGTATTGACATATTTTTATGACATTAAGTGAACCGGCGGTCATTTTGCTCACCTAATAATCAGTGATACACCTGACCATGACAGATACAGTGTTGAAGGAAATCAATTATAGCAGTTAGTCATTATTTTCCATCAACACGGATTTGCGCCCGCAGAATCCATTTGGTGCATCTTTGAACTGCAAACGAAACTGGTGATTTATAAATTGGCTCAGTTATTCATTGGAGGAAACCAATAAAATTGGACAAAAGCTCACTCGACAGCAAATACGATAAATGCAATATAGTACAATTATAATAAAAAGTAAGGCCGACGTTATTACATAACGCTGTCCTATTTTTTGTTCGATGGAGCAAAACTAAATCCGTCTGTCTGTTACGCTTTCACGCCTAAACCACTGAACTGCTTTAATGAAATTTGGTATAAAAATAGTCTAGACTCTGCAAGGGATAACCACAAACATTATTACAAAAAGACTATGATATTATTAAAACAAGAAATACAAGAAAAGTGTTGTTTTTGGTGGAAAAATATATATTATCTATCACTAATGCACCTTTTGATATTCAATAGATACCTGAACATTACACAAATAAAATACAATGGTGGTACTTTTTAAGAGCTCGTGCATCTGCCACAAGATTGAATACATTCAAATATGGGGAACAAATTTACAAAAAAAAATAATAATCATCCAAGAACTTGGTTTCATAAAAGACATTTGTGTTTTTAAGATTACTTAATAGATAACGTTATCCAAACAAAAAAACAACCACTCAATTTTTGTTCACCTCTATCCTACTTTATTTTTGTTTGAACAAGTCATGAAATACGAGGAGATTTACTACTACTCTATGTACAAAGATCATACTTTATTTTTGTCCGAACAAGTCATGAAATAAAATTGCTAATCCACACTGATACATATGAATCGCGAGAGCCGAAAGGTCGATATGAACAGATGAGTGGCCATATAGAAAAGCTGGTTACAAAGATTGAAAAAGGTCCAGAGAATCCAGAGATTGTGCCATAAATCCCGTTCGCGAGTACACGTCGGATAAGTGAGGTTTATTTCCGAAGATTTAGACGGAGTTCGGGCTAAGTTCGCGTCTTTCCAACGTAGGGCACCATAGGTGAAAGATAGTGTGGTGAAAGTACAATATACCTTCGAATTGAAACGTTAAATAATACGTTTCTAATTATTTTTTTATCTTACACGGTGAATAGTATTTTGATATTATATTAAAAATGCTATGCTGGTATTGATACAACTAAATTGCAGTAAAATAGTCTGGACAAAATTATTTATTACATAATTTTGTTTTATATAGCTGATTGCATAACATAACTCACTGAAATGTGTATAAATGGTCTAAGGCTATTATATTTCATTATCATTACAATAGTCTAATTTTGGTCAAATTTCTACTGTAATGACGATTAACCTGTTAATCGGCTATTGCTATGTTTTCACTCAAGAAGATTTCTGCAGACTATCATCATCAGCTCATTGAACGTCCCCACCGAGGGGCACGAGCCTAACCGTATAGGGTGATTAGGCCTTAGTCGTCCACGCGGGCCCAGTGCGGATTGGACGACTTCACGCACAACCTTTGAATCTCTCCGCAGGCGTGCGTGAAGGTTTCCTCACGATGTTTTCCTTCACCGTAAGAGCGTCGGATAACGTACATATGATTTCGAAAATTCGAAAACACATTGGTACGTAGCGGGATTTGAACCTCAGCCCTCCCGGTAAGAGGGCAACAGTCCACACCATTGAGCCACCGACGCTCTCAGACAGGCTATATTCATTGTCAATTAAGTGTTTCCAATGAAGTAATTTACATTGCTAATGTATAGCTTAGTAACATAAAAGCACACTTAAGTTTTTTTATACGTTTGTTTGGTGTATTCATTTCCTAACCAAACTACTAGTGAAAGTAAAGTTATGTGTACAAGATACTTTAATTGGAGTATAAAATTCGATTGAAAACATTATATCGACGTTTGGAAAACGTGTCCAACATCACTAAAGTAGTGGCGAGATAAATTCGACAAGTTACTGTCTTGCACTAAAATATGTAGCGACACGATATTGAAAAGTTCCCTTTTGTTAGACGAACAGTCTCTTTATCTAGTTCCAAGTTACGACATGAGAGGTCGGTTCTTCATTATCAACACCTAACTGTTTATACCTCATAAAACAAGTAGGTTAAATACGTAAGACTTCTCACATTTTATGCTGTATAAATTACTATGAAATCGATCTGGGTAAATGTCTAACTATTACTTACTTATCGTTATAAAAAATCGTAATCACACCCGTAATAAAAAACTAAAAATAACCCTAGTTAGACAAAGGGATAACTTTTCCTTTACGCTGTTATCCATAAGAGAACGAAAGTTACCGACATAGCTCGATGGATCAGTAAGTTGAATAACAATGGGCTGATCTCGTATGTCGCAGAACTGACAGCCATTGGAGCAGACGGGTTCTGGAGTGGAGAGTGTTCTGCATCTTAGGCAAGCAGAGCGTTGAACGACCTCCAGTCCGATGGACCTACGACTTGCAAAAGATTACTGTTGGAGGCTGGATATGGAGAGCAGAGGACTAGGATATCTGGTGAAAATCAAGGAATACCTATGTCTGGCAGCGGCCTACTTTATGTTGGAGAGATAAAGAGATAGATACATGAGATAGAGACATGAGAATGAATGTACTCGTAGCAATCTTCCCATAGCTTTGATGGACGCCTGTGCCCTGCAATGAGAGCAGTTAAAGGGATAAATTTAATTAAGACTAATTGAAATAATTTTGAGTGTGAACCGTTATCTTATAGACTTATAAAGTCAAAGAAATGCAAACAAAATAAATTCAAATGAAATCAATTCATATTTCAAATTCTTGTGCTGTTAGCTACAATAAGTTGTGTTTAAATAATTATAACGAAATGCATTAGAATACTGTAGTGCGACAATGAAATAGCTAGCAAATATCGATGCAGAAGACACCATCAGCTTCATGTCAATTTTAATCAAACGGAACACGCTGCACTGTATTGGTTGATGTTTTATACACTCGAATAGTTCTTTTTTATAAGCACGTTCCCTCTCACCTGAAACCAAGAAATATATATGTAGACGCATCTATTAACATTATGAACATCCTCATTACAGCCTTATATGGCCAATGGCTAAGAGCGTCGGTGGCTCGATGGTGTGGACTATTGCCTTCCTACCGGGAGGGTGCAGGTTCAAATCCCATTACCAATGTGTTTTCGAATTTTCAAAATTATATGTACGTTTATCTGACGCTTTTACGGTGAAAGAAAAAATCGTGAGGAAACCTGCGCACGCCGGCGAAGAGATTCAAAGGTTGTGCGTAAAGTTGGCCAAACCGCACTGGGCCTGCGTGGATGACTAAGGCCTATATACCCTATGGGTAGACTCGTGCCCCTCGGTGTGGACGTTTAATGAGTTGATGATGGCCAATGCTGAAAGGACTTCCCTTACGATATCTACGCAAACCGATCTGTAGCATTCAACATCCAGCTGCTACCCGCCAATGTACCAACCAACTCGTTCGCTTCTCCTATGTTTGTTTTCCCGTTACGCAAATTCTTTCCCTCCCATCGGCTTTTGGTTCTACGCACTATGCACATAGTGCGTAGAACCGAAAGCCGAAAACGTGCCCACTGCTTTTCAACTTGCTTATCTTGTGGACTGTAACAAACACTCTACTTCTCATGCGATGTTTCGTTCCGCATCACGCCATTAAAAGATTTTATGGATTTGTATTTATATCTTCGCCTTGATTAAAATAGAGAATCCGAAATTCTCTATGAAACTTTATTTCTTAGCTTACTCGTTTTTTGTGTGACATTTAATATTTATAAGTACTTGAATAATTATATTCTTTAAGGATCTTTAAAAAATATAATAATGTTAATCAACTTACACGTGCTTTGTATAATTTGACTAGCCAAAATAGATTTCACTGTATTTAATTCATTGTTTACCAACCCCATAAATATTAATGGTTGTATTGCGTAACATATATTATAAATACAGTCTAATATACGTGAATATATAAAGGTTTTGTCCTGAAAACAAATTGTTAAAATATTAATACACAGTGTACACGGTTCCAACATTTATAAACATGCTTAACATTAATAGGTATACCTATTAAAGACGTGTGTAATTGATAGTACTCGTACTTGAGCAAATACATTATAAAATGTGATGAAGTACTTTTGTAACAAAAAACATATCTGATTAAACTAACCAGATATGTTTTTTTCTTTAAATAATTATATATCTAGCTTAACAGAATATGATTTTTGATTAAATATATATTCCTTGGAAAAGTCATATTTCTCAGTTTATTTATAAATAACTATTTTTTTTATGTCAAGTCACATTTTATTATTGTATGTAGGAGACACATACATTGGAACAATGAATAGGCCGGCTCGATCCGAATTATCCATGGCATCACAAAAAACCGACGTGAAACATCGAGCGGGTTTTGTTTCGTCTCCTGAGTGAGTCCCTAAATTCCCCCTTGCTCTTTTTTATATATTTTTTTATTATAACTGTACTGTGGTTAGTAAGCTCACCTCATGGTAAGTGATACGCCTCACCATGATAGAGCGGTATTGAAGGACACCATAAAAAAAATCATTTGAGGGCACAGGCTTTCCGACACATCATGCCTATGGAGAATTTGGATCGTTAATCACCACACGGGCTCAATGCAGATTGATGGGTGTTAACGCCTCCCACCTTTGATAGTAGCAGGACTTATATGCTGACATGCCTTCCGAAGCACGCAGATAATATAGACGACCCATTTAGTGTAATGGTTGAGACTTCGGCTACTGCACCATGGGGTCCGAGTTCGAATAATAATGTATATAAGTAGGTTCACCAGTTGTTTGGTTACCCACATAACAGGATAATGCTTAATTCATGGCTAGATGTCAGCCAAAATACTATTATGTAAGACTACTTATGTTTTTTGTATAGAAAATTATTTTCTGGTCAATATTATGGTTATCACACCCATCCTCCAAAACCATTTATGGGAAAAAAATTGCACTGTGGTGTTTTTTTTAATTTATAAAACTAATCACATCATTATTTAATCAAAAATTACCAAACTAGTTGCACTGAAGAAAATAGCATGATTCAACCAAAACAGGATTGAGAATTTGCTGATCCAAATCATTGTTACCTAAAAAAAAAGATTTACAAAATTAAAAAATATGTATAAGTGCATCCGAGTGGCAGGTATTATATTAAAATAATAGTCATATTGATAGAAAATGCAAAAAGAGCTTCGGCACGGATGTACCGGGTTGACCTACAAAACCGGCCGCGAAAAGAGGATTTTATTTGTATTTCGCCGAGTGAACCAGAGTGGCCGACTGAGGCCCAAAGTACCCTTCACCCTTCATGGTTTTATTACTCCCTTGAACGGTAAAAATAAAATTTCCATATGTAACAATATCACTTACCATCAGATGAGCCGTCGCGTCTGCTCATTTATCTATCTTGTCCCTACCGTGAGGCTCAAGCCTACCCGTATATAGGGTGTATAGACTTTAGTTGTCCACGCGAGCCCAGTGAGGATTGGCCGACTACACGCTCAACCTTTGAATCTATTCGTTTGCGTCCGCAGGTTTATATATAAACGCACAATTTATTTAAAAAAAACAATAACACATTGGTACGTGGCGGGATTTGAGCCTGCATCCTTCAGATCGGAAGGCAACAGTTCACACCATTGAGCCACCGATGCTAAAAAAATACTTACAATATACTTGGTTGGATGTTTGTCTTCTTCAAAGCTATCATATATGGCATTATATGAATTAATAAATGTTTTCGTTTCCATTAAATGCTTATAGGAGGACTTGACAATATTTTCCCTAAATACAGCTATTCGGTTATATAAGAGATAATACGTCAAGTGACATTGCATATTGCCCACATCACTAAAAGTTCCAAATAAAAAATGTATAGTTGGTATAATAAATTCAAAGTAATTTCTACAGTAAACATAGCAGTATAAGGACCACTGGAATAATTTAAAAATGAATATGCCACTGAATACAATTTTTATGTACAGAAACACGTTGTTATATTTTAATTTTGTGTCAATTTGTTGAATATGGTTGTAATATTTGAACATCTCGTTTTTGTAATAAAATGAAAACAAAAATGACGTTAAATATTCTAAGTAGACAACAATTATGATGTAATATCCAAATGCGACTGAAAACCATGTGATGTAACCAAATGAGAGAACATTGAAAATGCAATATATTTTTCCTATAAACCGCAGTAGCTTTAAGGTATGAAAATCATTGTAAAAACCACAAATAAGTCGTGACCACATTAAGTATCTGATATCAAACACTGTTCTCTGTCTTTTCGGGACAATTTCGGAGGAATACATTTTTCAATGAGAGGTTTGTTTCCACACATATGACTTGGAATGATACCTATTGTTTTGTGTTTACCGTGCACTCATAATGTTGATAGCCTGTAAGCATGCTTAATCTCGTATTTTTATCTTCATTGCTGTAACTTTAATGACTACGAAATTATACTTCGAACTATTTTAACAGTAATGGTATTGCTTAAATGCGTCATACAGCTATTCACCTATTTAGAATTTGTATTTATAAAAAAAGGTTGCGATAAAAATATTCAATTCCAATTATGTCAGTTCAAGTACTCAATAGAATGCTTTATTTTCATAAGGATTGTTTGAAACCAATTAATCTATCTAAATCGTTTATTATTTAAATGATTACTTTTTTATGTGTTTTGTAAACAATAAAAGTATTTTCTAAGTTTTTTTGGATTTTTGTTTTGTTTTTCGCAGTCTCCTATTTTGTTCTGTCTCCTATAGTGTTTTGTTTTAATAATGATATGGACAAGGTTTCTTTCTTAACTCATAAACATTAAATTATACCTTTATTCATGGCAAATAGCGGTTTTTATTTAATATTATAATAAACAAGCAATTTTTATTTAAGAATTTCAATACAAACTCAAAATCATCAAATACTAAAATTTCCAAATCAAAGCGCACGTCTCGGCGGTACAGAATGGATTCAATGAAGTCTGTCGTGTGTGTACATAGCAAATAGAATGGTCCGAAATCGTTTGACCGTAAAATTGCTAGTTCGATTCAGTTTAGTGTTAGCACAGATGGTCATCATTTATTAATGGGTTGGCAAATGTGATTCATTCATGTTATCATTATGGGAGAATGTTGCCTTCGAGTGTAGATAAAATGTATTCAGTTTTAATTATCTTTTGTTTTAACCTGTAAATTCGTTATAATATTTATTATGTTACGATTTATAATTGTTAAACTTAAATATTCTTTGGCTTTACATGTACTCAAAATCAAATTCTGTTTTGTAACATGTACCCATTTATGATACCCGGAATTAGTAGCAATTCAGAAAGACCACATCGATTTTATTATTACTGAATTTCCCTTTGATTGTCATCGCATAGTTATGGCCTTTTTCACTTATTTAAAAGATTTTTTATGCTAAAAATAACGAATATGCTCATAACATGCGAGTACATATCACGAAAAAAAAAACAGTTTTTGTCACCTCTGTGCCTTATGACTCTCTAGTCATTTTCTCCTACAGCGTTATACACGGCCATTGATTACCCAAACCTATGGAAAACGCGAAAACGCGCACCTTCCAACCATCCTTTGACGCCTTTGACGGTGGGTTAAGCAGCAGACAAAGTGCACGGACGACGGCCAAAAGCCGATTACCATCAGTAATTAAAATGCGGGTGCAATCATGCCTCTGCGCTGAGCGAGACTCACGGTTTTGAAGAGCAAAATAATGGGATGTTATAACTATTTAGTAAGAAATGTAATGCAAAACGAATATCAAGATAGTATAAAGGGACCAAATTATTTGCTGAAAACCGAATGACCCTGAACCTGATGCTGATGACAAGGTATTGTCGAAATCGTTTGAATAATAATGAACATTGATCCAATTCTTTGTATCCGAAAGGTAAATATATATAAGATATATAATAAATAGTACTGTAGTACTGTAAATAAATAATATATAATAAATAGATTATCACTTCAATCTGATGAAAGATGTAGGAAATATATATAGACAGTTATTATTCTTCATCAATGCCGCACTGCGCCTGTCATCCGAGGCAACAGTGACAGATTTAAGGTCTCTTAACCCGGTTATTTACTACCTACATATCAGTCTGTTCTCATGTCGTAATGTAAACGTCCTCATCCTTCTTCTTCTTAGCGTGTCAAAGGCAAACACACATTCAAATTATAGCGGCCCAGAAAGCAGCCACAGCGACAGCATTATCTGACGCCGTCATTAGGTACTTCCGCGTGCAGCTGCCTACGAGCACGCCGGGCACGATGTCATATGGGCTATCGTTGGGGTCGAACCACAAAGGCAATCAACGTCCTCATCCTGAAACACAAAAGTGCATAGCACTCCTATTTCTCAGGATGATGTCTGGCACCAAGTCCACCAGTTTATTCGGGGTTTTTGCAACTACTTTATAGTCTGAAACGTTATAATTTTAGGCATGAAATTCGATACAGGCTTGCCAAACGCAGCGCTCGTAAGTGCAAAGCGCATGCTAGTTTTCCGGCAAAAGACGCCTGGGGCGACACTTTTAGTGCCATGAAAGCCGATACCCCCGAAAAAGAGATGGTGGCATTTTGATGTAGGGAACGTTTTTGCTACGTGAAATTCCAGGGAATTTCGCGTAACAGAATTGGCTGGATTTTAAAAGCTTGCAGTATAAAGATGTGAGGTAACAAAGTTGCTTTCAATCGAGCGTAAAGGTGCCTTTGAAGGGCAGCTTTGGATAGAGCACATAGAATTTGGTGAAGCATTTTGAAGTGTACTATTGGGATCATGTTTTAGAAACAAAAACGAAAACGTGTGTCTATATGAACACTCTGTACAATCATTGCTTTATTATTTGGTTGTGAACTTTGCGTTAAAAGCTGGAGATGTTTACATCTAGCAGTGGACTGCCTTAGTTATACTTACGGTTTTAAACATTATTTGATAAATTTGTTGACATGATATATTTAGTTTTTAAGCAGTTGTACGAGTTGGCTCGGACATGTATTGTTTCCCTTTTTCTTGTTTGTATCTATTTGCCTTTTACCAGCTGTCCTCTTTCATATTGAGTTGATTGTCTGAAAGTCATTGCTATTTAGTGATAAGACCGCCAATTGTACCAATTTCCTGTGCAAAATTGTAAAGTGTTGCATTTGTTGTGTGCAGTAAAAACTATTTCTATCTAATATCTCAAAGCAAAACATTTCAATACTTCATCACAGATAATGGACTTTTTAGTAGTTACACATAAATTGATATCAATATCAGAGCTTTCAAAAACGTTCTAGCTAATAAAAAGTTGGTTAAATGCAGTATATTTACTTTGTAATATTTCTTTTGAAAATCAAACGCTAACATGAAAATGGAATGGATTTTAATAAACATTTTACTTTTCTATCAATTTCTAAATGGGAAAACGAAATATAAACGATATAATAGTAATTTTGCATTATATTGTACGATATAGTTTTATAAAAATTAAAGTTCTAATATAAGCTTTTCTCGCAATTTCGCTCGCGTTAGATTTGTATTCGTTCGCGCGTTTGCTTATGCCATAAAAAATAAACCCAAAGTAAAGTCACATTGGTGATACTAACTTTCGATTCTGAATCATTTACGGTACTTGTGAATGTCTCTTCCTCGCTCATCCTGAATTTTAAACAGAGATATACTAAAAAAATAAAAAGAGTGGGCTTTTGGCGACATTTAATTTCATTTAACAGAATTCCTTCTCATTTAACAGAATTCCTTCTCAATCACAATTATGATGAAACAGAAAATCTTTTGAGTCAATTATCATAACAAATTCTCGCATACACAAACACACACACACACACACACACACACCACACACACACACACACACACACACATACATCCACTTATTTGTAGCTGTCAATATATATAATATGTGTGAAGCGCACAGCGTTTCATTTGAGGGTGAGAGGCCTGGAGTTCTAAAAGACAGGTGGATAACTGCCTAACTTAGACTCCAGTCTCCCATAACATTTATAGTAATAAACACTGTATAATATTGTGTCATTAATTGAATAATGTAAGTGGTGAGAAAATAAATGATTTTATTATTATTATTATTATTATAATAACCGGCTCAGACTACACAGTACAGTTATTCTCTTAGGAAATGTTGGCCTCCCTTGCGAAATTATTACTTTCTTTACAGTCACAGTTTTTGCAATGTATCCTTATGAAACATTTTATAAAAAAAACCTTATTTTTTATTACATTACATACGCAATTGTTACTATGGATATGATTCTTATATAATTAAGCTCGATTTTTTGGCCCTCATGATGCTTCGTGGACATGTACCTTGTGTTTCAACAGCTAATATACCTATGTATTGTGTGTTTACGCTGTTTTGTACATCATAAAATAAATCAATACGGCCATAAAACATCCACTGCTGCATTTAGAGCTCCCCCAATTATTGTGTATTAATACATTAGGAAGGAATCTTATTAGGTTTTAAGTTGCTATTTATTTACAATGATCAGTTTTTTACTAATACAAAGTGTACAGAACGGCCAGGAAGCTCACCTGATGGTAAAAGAACAGTAACTGATAAATAGGTATTATTCTCTATCAATGCCGCACCGCGCCTGACACCCGAGACTACAGATCTTAGGTCTCTTATAACAGGTAATTTTACAAGCTACCGTACCATCATCCCGAAACAGTGTAAAACACTTATATTCCACGGGCTGCGGAATCCGGCACTGCGGGGGTACCTACGTAGATTGCTCAGTACTGAGTCTATTAGTAGTTTTCAAGAGCTAATCTTCAGCGCACGCGCACGAAAAATAATTTTGTTCTTATCAAACTTTTAATTTACTAACACTCAATTTCAGCCAACCTCAAATGTAAAAAATACTGAATTATACTTATGGAGGATATTGTTACACTTTGTTAGATATGTTAGCGACCCACCCCTGCTTTGCACGAGTGCAATACTAATCGTAATAGGCACGCTCCAGCCTACCAGGTCGGCCGGTACAGCTGCAAACGCAACGTACAGCAACTTTTAAATCTGTAATACCTTCGAAAATATTCATTTGGGTCATATGATGTAAAGGACCATAAAGCTCTTAATTAAATCAACAATGTATTTGGTATATTGGATAAGGATTAATGCTGTGTGGCGGGTCTCCATTTTATAGCATAGTTATATAATAGCAACATAATATATAAAGATGTTGAATATTGTGTAACATTTCTTATGTTAAAGTAAACCTATTCAAATAATATAAATTAAATATAACTTACGATCTATGTATCTTACATTCTAAATTAATGTACAAAAAACTTAAAATAAAATATCGAATTACTAGCACTAATTAACACATACCATAAATATTGTAATTACATTTTATTAAGTATTGTATTATTGTTATATTTAACATTGTCATAATATATTAAACTTTGGTACGGTATTGTATTTAATATTAAAACATCAATTAAAAATTAAGTAGCAAATAAATAACCACTTTGTTAAAAGTTATATTTGTAACACTACGAACAAACAGACAAGTTTCACCTTTTTGTTAGTAGTGATTTTGTCGTAGCAAATCCACGCTCGGACAAACCGGTCCCGGGTCGGCCCGCCCCGTGTGCACTGCTAGCGGGCGGCCGATTTGCAAGGACAGTCGAGTCGAGTACATGAGCTCTGCGCATACGCTTACATTTTTGCTTGCTTACGCTAACTATTATTTAGTCGCTAATCTATCTGTTTAATGTTTCTGTCTATCACTATCTCTTCTCTACTCCTTCTGTACTTTCTGTGAGACTTTTGTGCTGTACTTATTGTGCTTGTGATTGTGTTCATCGCAATAATAAACGATCAAGTGAACAATTGGTTTAACTGGACTCCTTGGTCGATTAACCTGCACCATCTATCAGGTAACACACATATACGCAAACCCCATATTGGTGACCCCTACTGAACGCTAGTTTTGATGAGCAAGAGTGACGACACAGTGATTCGGCAGATTCGCAAGCAAATAACGGTCACATCTACCCTCGCCCCAGATAACGAAATAAAAAAATGCCAGACGATTTGCCGAAAGCTTCAGCGTCATCGCACACAATGCCAGTCAGGATGCCATCTTTTTGGCCAGAGAAGCCGGCGATATGGTTCGCGCAGATTGAAGGCCAATTTGCCATTTCTGGCGTCACCGACGACAATACAAAATTCTATTACGTCATCGGCCAGCTCGACCCCCAATTTGCAACTGAAGTGGAGGATTTAATTATCAACCCACCAGCAAGTGATAAATTTAAGAAATTAAAGACTGAGCTGATTAAGCGCCTGTCAGCATCTAGAGAAAAGAAAGTCAAGCAGCTTCTGATGCATGAGGATCTCGGAGACAGAAAGCCATCTCAATTTCTCCGGCACCTAAAGCACTTGGCAGGACCTGATGTTCCCGATGACTTCCTGCGAACAATCTGGACGAGTCGTCTACCAAGTGGCACACAAACGATCATAGCATCGCAGACCTCATCGAGACTGGAAGACCTAGCTGACCTTGCCGACCGAATTCACGATGTGGTCCCTTCGACTCCTCAAGTGGCATCAACATCCACTACTGACAGCACCACTCTAGACACATTAGTGCGTCAGGTAGCAGCACTGACCAGGCAGGTTCAAGCTTTGACCACTAGAGACACCAGCAGACGACCGCGACCCAGAAGCAGGTCTACGAACCACCGGCGAGATCGTTCCAGATCACATTCCAGCTTCAGGAAATACCCCAATTGCTGGTACCATGCGAAGTTTGGTGACGAGGCGAGAAAGTGCGTCAAACCGTGCAATTATCAAGCGGGAAAAGGCACGGGCAGTCTGTAATGGCGACCAACGGCTGCCCCAACACCGGTCGCTTATTCATTACAGACAAGAGGACGAGGATGCAGTTCTTGGTGGACACTGGAAGTGACCTGTGCGTCTTCCCCCGGTCTGCAATGAAGCATCGACAACCAGCGTCGAATTATAAGTTATGTGCGGCAAACGGTACGGCAATCAACACTTATGGTTACACGCAATTAGTTTTAAATCTAGGGTTGCGCCGCGACTTTACTTGGCGATTTATTGTCGCCGATGTCACTAAGCCCATAATAGGTGTTGACTTTCTTTCTTTTTATAACCTGATTGTAGATTGCCGTAACCAAAAGCTAATTGATAATAGCACTACACTTGCGACCCCGGCTTTGCCTGCCCCACCCTCAGATGACATCTCGTCAGTTAAGGTATTAGTATCCGGCGACTCAGTATACCATGACATACTACGAGAATTTCCCGACATCACTCGTCCGTCTGGTATGCCGAGGACGCCCTCACACAACACTATTCATCACATCCGCACCACACCTGGGCCACCCGTATCGTGTTCGCCACGACGGCTGGCTCCAGACAAATTGAAAATTGCCAAAGACGAATTCGAGTCTATGCTTAAGACTGGTGTAGCTAGACCCTCAGATTCACCCTGGTCATCCCCTTTACATTTAGCAGCTAAGAAGGACAGCGGCTGGCGTCCTTGCGGAGATTATAGGATGCTAAATGCAAGGACTATCCCCGATATGTATCCCGTTCGACATATCCATGACTTTTCACATAGCCTATCTGGATGCCAGGTATTTTCTAAAATTGACATGGTGAAAGCTTTTAATCAGATACCTACTAACCCTGACGATATTCCGAAAACTGCCATTGCTACACCATTTGGTTTATACGAATTCCCCATTCATGACGTTTGGACTTCGTAATGCTGGCCAAACTTTTCAGCGATTTGTAGATGAGATGCTTCGGGGGCTGGATTTTTGTTATGCGTATATCGATGATATTTTGATATTTTCCCAGGATTCAATATCACACCAAGACCACCTTCGCCAGCTGTTCACTAGACTCCGTGAATACGGGATGGTCATCAACCCTGCTAAGTGTATCTACGGAGCTTCGGAGGTAACTTTCTTAGGATACCGAATCTCCGCAAAAGGTACCGAGCCCTTACCAGAAAAGGTTGAGGCTATACAGCAGTATCCTGTCCCAAACACAGTGAAGGAGCTCCGCCGATTCTTGGGAATGATAAATTTTTACAGGCGTTTCATTCCAGATGCTGCGGTACACCAAGCACCCTTAAATTTGCTTCTTACTGGATCTGTTAAGGGCTCTCATCCCATCCATCTCTCAGCAATCGAAATTGAGGCCTTTAACAAATGTAAGCAAGGTTTGTGTCAGGCTGCACTTCTAGCTCACCCTGACAGTAGCGCCAAACTCGCACTAGTAACCGATGCTTCGGACGTTGCTATAGGTGCTACCTTGCAGCAGCTGAAGGACGGAGCCTGGCAGCCACTCGCATTCTTTTCCCGAAAGCTGAGTCCAGCACAGCAGAAATATTCTCCATATGACCGTGAATTGCTGGCTATTTACGAGTCCATCAAATATTTCAGGCATATGGTAGAAGCACGGGAATTCACGGTTTACTCGGACCACAAACCTTTATCTTGCGCATTTAACAATAGAAAAGACAAGTGCTCACCCAGGCAATTCAGGCATTTTGATTTCATCTCGCAGTTTACCACAGATATCAGACACATTTCCGGCAAAGACAACGTTGTCGCTGATGCTCTTTCACGAGTCGAAGAGGTCGTGCAAACCTATCGACTTCGACCGATTGGCCAGGTTACAAACCTCCGACTCAGAACTCCAGCGACTTTTAGGTAGCGAAACGGCTCTTCGCCTGAAAAAGGTAAAACTGCCGGGATTATGCCCTGAATTGCTCTGCGATAACAGCACTAGCGAGCTCAGACCCTTTGTTCCTGCTGAAATGCGCAGGCAAGTATTTGAGAGCATACACTCTCTTAGCCACCCCGGAGCGAACACAACTGCGAAATTGGTCGCAGAACGCTTCGTTTGGCCCGGAGTAAGAAAAGACTGCCGCGAGTGGACCCGTGCATGTTTGGCCTGCCAGCGTTCCAAGGTAACCCGACACGTACATTCTCCTCTTGGTTCTTTTAAACTTCCCAACGCTAGGTTCACTAAGATCCATATCGATCTTATTGGCCCTCTCCCACCATCCCAAGGATTTAAATATTGTCTCACAGTCGTCGACAGATTTACCCGTTGGCCTGAGGTAATACCTATCCACGATATAACAGCGGAAACAGTGGCCAATGCTCTCCTTCACGGCTGGATCTCCCGCTTTGGATGCCCCACTGAAGTTGTAACGGACCGAGGCAGACAATTTGAATCTGCACTGTTCAGGCGATTGTCAGAATTATGTGGATTTATTCACAAGCGGACAACCGCTTATCACCCAGCTTGCAACGGTCTCGTAGAGAGATTCCATAGACAGTTGAAAGCGGCAATAACTTGTCACGCAACCACCAATTGGATGGAATCTCTCCCACTGGTTTTACTGGGCATTAGGAGCGCTTACAAAGACGATCTACATTCTTCACCCGCTGAATTAGTCTACGGAGAGACCTTACGTCTTCCAGGTGAACTATTAGAGCACCAAGGCACCGATGACATTCCAGACCTTGCAGACTTTTCTTGCAGAATCCGCCAATTTGCTCGTAATTTGCGCCCATTACCAGCCTCACATCACATTGGTTCGCAGAAAATCTTTGTTTTTAAAGATTTACGTACCTGCAAACACGTGTTTCTTCGAGACGACTCCGGCCGTGGGACATTTCAACCCGCGTACACAGGACCTCACGAAGTGTTAGATAGGGGTGAGAAAACATTTAAAATCCAGGTAAATGGTAAACAAGTCACAGTAACAATTGACCGTCTTAAACCAGCCTATGTTGTGCAAAATTCTTTATCACTACGACCACCACAATTCATTACGCCCACACCACCTACAACTACCAACACTACACAAAATAACGAAGGAACGATAAAAACTACTCGTTCTGGTAGACAAATAAGATTTCCGGACTACTATCGCCCATAACCCATTCATTGCCAATAATATCAACTTTATATAAAATCGTTTACATTAAAAAACATGATAAGAAAATAACATATTATATGTTAAAATTTTTAATTAATTCTATTTATTTTTCATATCGGCGTTGAACGGGTTAACTCGGTCTCTGGAGGGGGGTGATGTGGCGGTCTCCATTTTATAGCATAGTTATATAATAGCAACATAATATATAAAGATGTTGAATATTGTGTAACATTTCTTATGTTAAAGTAAACCTATTCAAATAATATAAATTAAATATAACTTACGATCTATGTATCTTACATTCTAAATTAATGTACAAAAAACTTAAAATAAAATATCGAATTACTAGCACTAATTAACACATACCATAAATATTGTAATTACATTTTATTAAGTATTGTATTATTGTTATATTTAACATTGTCATAATATATTAAACTTTGGTACGGTATTGTATTTAATATTAAAACATCAATTAAAATTAAGTAGCAAATAAATAACCACTTTGTTAAAAGTTATATTTGTAACACTACGAACAAACAGACAAGTTTCACCTTTTTGTTAGTAGTGATTTTGTCGTAGCAAATCCACGCTCGGACAAACCGGTCCCGGGTCGGCCCGCCCCGTGTGCACTGCTAGCGGGCGGCCGATTTGCAAGGACAGTCGAGTCGAGTACATGAGCTCTGCGCATACGCTTACATTTTTGCTTGCTTACGCTAACTATTATTTAGTCGCTAATCTATCTGTTTAATGTTTCTGTCTATCACTATCTCTTCTCTACTCCTTCTGTACTTTCTGTGAGACTTTTGTGCTGTACTTATTGTGCTTGTGATTGTGTTCATCGCAATAATAAACGATCAAGTGAACAATTGGTTTAACTGGACTCCTTGGTCGATTAACCTGCACCATCTATCAGGTAACACACATATACGCAAACCCCATAGCTGTATTGGTTAAAATCACTTCGAAAATTAGCCAATAAATCTTGTAAAAAGTAAATGTCAAAAGAATGTTATTGTGGGATATCCATAAGTGATATAACTATACCATCGAAAAGTTTTCTGCATACAATACTCAGACATGTTTGATAATCTTGTAGGGTTCAGCCTGCGTTGCAATGTAGAAGCGAAAAATGTTAAAATTATTACGACATCATATAAAAACCTCAAAAATAACAGTACTTCTCCATTATTTAATGTATACATATAAAGCTTACTCTATTTAAAAAATCGACTTCAAATTCTTCCGCAGTTTTAAAGATTAAAGCGCACATAGGGACAGAAAAAGTGACTTTGTTACTATGTTAGTGTAGTTCTTAAGATCACCTTTTCTTTATTGACTTTTTTTTAACTACACGTTAACAGATTGTTAAAAAAGATCAACCGAACTTTGAACGAGCTCCGTTGAATTGTTTTATTATTGATCATCTCGTGCTTGATGCCGTTAAGCGACATTACATTGAATTCATGGTTTTTCGTTAAAAATAAGTATTCGGTGTATGACATTTTTGGAGTATAAGATCAAATATTAAGAGCGAACAAATAATTTGTCACATATCGAGCACAGTTAAATATAAACAAAATTTGGACTTATTACATACGCCCGATTGACGCAATAGCTGATTTACGAATTGTTAAGCTAAGCAAGTTGTAACAAAATAACATAACTAGTTTTACTGTAGCAATTGATTAGGAAGTCTAATTAAAATAATTCAGAATATTGAAAGATAATATTTTAATTCTACAATTGAAATACTATGTATTGAAGAAGTACCCGGCCTTGGGTTGCCTACATTCATCTCTGTCGAACATCTATTTCTAATAATCAGACATTGGCTAGTTAGATATCCCACTTTAGTGAGCCGAATGCTCCAATGAAATCATGAACATGCGCAGAGCAACCTCGTAGATTTTGAACCAGTCCTAAACTCATAATCTTGACGGGTTAGCCTCACATGTCGAAATTAAGTTAGTACTTGATTTCGCTGAAGACATACTATTAATGATGGTACATGAGACCTTTAAAGCCTTAATTTATTCAGTTAATTATATATTCGAATTGTATTTTTACTAAGTTGTACATTATTCTGTATTATGCTACAAAAGAAATAACAATTCACCCATGCGTAACGAATTTAAAATCAATCTATAATTATTCGCTAATTGTATACACAACAGTAACCAATATTCTTAACAACAATTAAGTATGAAAGCGACAAAGCAAAACCCATTAATTGTTGTTAACAATATGAAGTTATTTATTATTAATTACACGTAGTTCACGAAAAAAAATATACGCGTCGAGCGTGTATGCGCTTTGAATACGGAATTCATTTGTTTCGCTACATATAAATGCAGAGCGACAGCGCGCGCCGGGCGTTTGAATTATTGATGCCAATTTGTCCACTCTACGGATGTGACATGTATTCAGCCAGTTACCGATGGCCATCCTGCCCGTTGCGATTTAACTGACGCGCACTTACGCCGGAGTTGTTTGATCACAACAATGATTTAAAAGTATATATCGGAATGCTCATAAAACAATCGGAAAAAAGTGTCCGAATGCAGCGACGGCACACAATATAGTCCTCCTCATCGATTTCGACGACGGCAACCCTTGCATAGATTATTTTCTACTCCGGTTATGTCAAGTCAAAGTCAAAAACATTTAGTTTTCAAATAGGCTTACAAAAAGCACTTATAGACGTCAAAAAATATTAATAAAAAAACGATTATAATACTAAACTAAAAATATGAGTGAGAGTATGAAGCGCTTTTTTTTTTTCAAAGCATTAAGCTTGAAAAAAAAGCGCTTCAGTGTTTGGCCTGTGAGAAAGAAGCACTCAAGAAAACCAACAGGTAGCCTTTTTAGAAACAATTCATTAATGTAACAATAGATCATAAACACTGAAATAGCTGAGCAGTTTAAGACCACGGATTTTATCACATAAATATCGTCAATGAAGCTCTATATGGCTCTCTAGGCCAAACTTAGTC
>PQWD01006499.1:68296-114776 GCA_019425675.1 Leucinodes orbonalis | reverse complement strand
TACGGTCAAGCGCCTCACTTAGTCAAGCATTGTAGAAGGCTTAGATCAGTAATATTACATGATACATATATAGTGCACAGCCGTGACTTAGTACATCTGTTTTGGTTGTTGTTTTGTATGATATAATTTTAGCAGATGTATAGTGAATGAAACATACATATAGCTCTTTTAATATATGACCGTCAGTGAATCAGCCTTTTCGCCGAGATTCTCCATGTCTATTAATTTCAGACGTCCAATTAAAGCTGAAAGCTTCATACATGCACCCAATACATCACCGATGTCTATATAAAAGGTTTGTTAACAATGCTTTTTGTTTCCCGGCTGTGCATGGTTGGGTTCTAATTAAATTATAAATCATCTGGCTGTTACTAGTGGAGACCGATTTACGATCGACTTCAGGCATATTTTAAATAAATTAGATACAAATGTTTTAGCAAGCATAAAATCGTTGACGAATATAGTCCTAATTTAGATATGAAATCCATACATATGCCGTTTATAAATTGGCCGACAAGGCTTAAAAAAATTCACATCCGATAGAAGGATTAACGCTTTTTCCAATGACATTTCAGTCGAGCAGGTGGCCAAAGTGGACAAAACAGACTTCCTATCTGATTTAGTTTGAAATTATTTCTCTTTGCGTTAAATTTGTAAGTATAAAATAATTGATTCAATAATAAATTATTCATTAAAGTTTCTTTACATTTATTTATCCAGAGCAACAGATTGATTACGAAGCAAAACATGTCGCCATCATTTTCATCATGCATCACAGTTCAAAGTTTCAAACGAGAGCCCTTCGATGTTCGACCAAGGAATATCGTGCACAAGTGGCCAGTAAACTCGCCCGCCATTTTGTGAAGCGCTTAGATAAAACGAAATGGCGGCTGTTGCACCTCACCGTTTAAGTGTCATTGTCCGGCTATCACCTTACAATGTCGGTAAATCTCTCGTCAGTTTACAATGACGATAAATTGTAGTTTTTTTATGTCTTGATTCACAAGAAGTGGGTAGTCATTTGCTTTAAATTTATATTACTTTACAGAAACTCACCTGCTTTTGATCGAACGAGGCTGTGGCGAACCTGTAAAAGCATTGTAGCTGTGCAATTTTTTTTTGTTTTTATTGTCATTCATTCAAATATTAGTGTACTACGGTACGGTATGGTTGTCGTAGCAGTTTTCCTTAAGAAATATTAAATAATGATGGACTGATGACCTGGTTAAGGTGGCGGGTAGCAGATGGATGTTTTAGTTTACTCAATAGAAATTAATTTATAACCTCTTTTATAAAAATACTTAATATATTATAAATACATTAAATGTTAATGTTAAACGTATACTGTGCTCGGAAACTGTATAACCTCAGTTTTAAATGACAAATGTTGCAATGCGCTGATAGGGTCATGAACCTGTACTAATATTATTAATAACTATTGCTAAACAACATGAGCAATAAATAATATAAATATGAATAACCAACTGCGAGGGATCGGATGGCTTGGAAATCATAAGGGAAGGCCTTCGTTCAGCAATGGACATTTTAGGATGTAATGATGATATTATATTGCTAAATGACAATTCCTAATTTCAAAGCCTGGAATTAAATTTAAATAAAACTTATTTTTAAACACATATCTTATAGTATTTATTTTACTGCCGAAATTATGTATACAAAGTTTTTTAATAAATTGTCAAATAGTTTGCGCATGAAAAACGTCACAAACTTATAATGTTACTATTATTATGAGTGCCAAAAAGTGTTACACGTCGAGTATTCTTTATCTCGGAGCGAGCTTGTACGAATGTCGGCCAATACTGGTATTCCACTACAATTCTTCTTATTGTTGTGACATACGATAAAACTCACCACTGAAATATCACCACATTTACCGAACACTAAAGGAAACGTCACCAAACAGAGACCTTTCCGGTCCGGAGCGAACCGTGAAATGTGTATCGAATGTCCACTTCCTGAGTCATGGTTACTTCACCGCAAACATAACATTCCTCTTTGCAGTTACCATGTCTTTTTTTTTGGGCTTCTATTATTTGGCATTGAGCATCGGTTTGGTGTATTGGTTCTAAGTTTACTGCTTAAAAGTTTTAGGTTTTATGATAAAATTTTACATCAAAAGTTTCGGTTATGTAATGATATTTATTTATTTTTCCCTTCTTATAAACATACTCTTTAGTAATATTAATAGGATGTGCATTGTACGAGTGTGTGTTGAGTTACCGCATTATGAAAATATATGTTTTTTTTTTACTGTGTGTGTAAGTTACTGTAAATCAATCCGCTGTCCAATTTGTACGGACGGTGCTACGTGTATATGTCACTATATTGTGGCATGTCCGATAGATTATATTGACATGTGAACAATTTAAAGCTGTGAACGGCATTTACACGAAACGATTAATCATTGAATATCCTCAATATCTCGTGATAGATACCTACCACTCACTTCACTTATAGCTGTTATAAAAGAACTTAAGATACTATTTTGTTTAATGACATAGGTAAGCAAAGAATATGATTCACCTGATGTTAAATGATAACACCGTACAGTGACACTCCTCCGAAGACATAACAAATGTGTTGCCAACCTTAAAAAAGTAAGGCATTTTAGGTCTACAGTAACCTTACTCAGTCGTCGAAGCACGCCTCATAGTGGCGGTTTTTCTGTGACGCTGTAGTTTAACATTGGTGAAGCCGGCCCATTCGAGTGAAAGCATGGCCCTCCATTAATCATAAACAAATAGCCTATTTATAGCTAAGACTAAGACGATTTAACCTTTTCGCGAAAATAGATTCGAAATCAGAAGTAGAAATAGATTTTAAATATTTAAAAAAATCTCTTCGTGTGAATTCGCTTCTGGACTACTTATATTGTGCGAATGTGGGCCAACTACATACGTCCTGTCTGATACCCATTCATGTCTATTTTGAGCCACAACGACAATGATCTGCGAGCACAGATAACGTTACTGGTAGAAAGGTTTTTGTGTTCTATGATTCCAATATTACCTTTTTTTTTTCAAAGGTAGGCACACCTGATGCTGATTGAAATCTCCACCTCCCATGAAGCTGGAATTTAAAACTTCACTCACTCAAGCGTTAGTTTGCGCAAGTTTTCTATGAGACCGTAGTATCATTTTTTTATTATTTTATAGCAGGCAAACGAGCAAGCGGCTAATCTGATGGTAAATGACACCGCCGCCCATGAACATTTGCAATACCAGAGAGCACTGAAATGCGTTGCCGGCCTTTCAAAAGGGAATACACTCTTTTCTTGAAGGTCGCCAGGTCGTATCCCTCTGGAAATATCTCCGGCAGCAACTGATTCCACAATTTGGTTGTCCGTGCCATTTCGTTTCAGTTGCCCCATTTTTGCAGAATAATAAGCTCTTTCAGGATAGTTATTAATAAATTTATTGTGACACAATGAACGAACTATAGCAAAAAAAAACATTTGTTGTATGAACTCATTGGTCAAGTATAGAGTTATTTGCCATCGCTGGAGATATAGGTTAGATTTAGTCACCCAAGCAGCTACTTTATTAGTTATTATTTGTATACTCTCAGGTACCACTTGCATCGACCTTTGTTAGGTAATACAGCCAATTGTATACTTTATTGCCGACTAGTATATAATTCGATAGCATAATATTCAAACCAATTCTTAATTTGAAACAACTAGTAGGTATATTATAAACGTTTATCTAAACTTTTTTTTTAATAAACAGGAGGCAAACGGGCATACGGTTTCCCCTGATCGTAAGTGACACCGCCGCCCATGAACATTTTTGCAGGACCTCAGGTCCCAGAAATGCGTCGTCGGCCCTTTAAATGTGGATATTATATGGCCCTCTTTTTTTAAGGACGCCAGGTCGTATCGCTCTGGAAATGTATCCTGTGGAAGTTCATTCCACAGTTTTGTCGTGCGTGGCAAAAAATAAAAAAATAAATACTCACTGACATTCACACATCGCCATCTAGCCCCAAGTTAAGCGTGAAGCCTGTATTATGGGTACTAAACAACGGATAAATATACTTATATACATTTTTTTTGTAAATACATACATATTATACATAGAAAACACCCAGACCATTACAAACAGACATGTTCATGCACACAAATGTTTGTACTGCCCGGGGATCGAACCCGGAACCTCGACCTCTCAACCGCGACACCAAATGGGTCGTCAATAAATGACGACTGCATCGAACTGTGGAAGAACTCCAATCATCCAAGTGAGGATGAAATTTGGAGTCCTCCGAGATGTACGGTGGATTTAATCTTAAAAAGCTTATTACTCGGAATTAGTCATAAAAATATTTACGAACAGTCGACCGTGTAGAACGGACGTGCGCTCGTAAATTATAAATCTCATGACCGTTTGAAAACTATTGTATAACGCTGTAACAATTTTATGTCGAGCGAATAGTCGATTGAAAGTTTACATTGCTGAGGGCTACTATATTTACAAATATTTTAGTTGTTTTTCTTTATGTCGGTTTATTTGCAATATACCCGTTAATCTTTCTTTCCACCTTTTTAGTTTTACATTTCTCGGGCAAAGCGTTTAATCGCCTACCCGTCGCTACCCTAGCGCGAAGATTAATTGAGGGATAAAATCCCGAAAGAAAGCAAGGATTTTATTGTTAACCTTGTGTGTACGAACGATAAAAACATTGTGGAGGCTTCCTAAACTTACATACACATGTTGCGTTTTTTTTTTTAGTTAACTAGTCAACTAATGCAGGGTTAAATGCAACTGTAGTAGTTAGTTATTAATATTAAATATCGCAGGGCAGTGTTAACTGGATGAGTGGATGCGACCTTTCACAAATCTTCGATCCACGAGGCCACTCCTGAACTTTTAGGTCTATCGGCTATCTGTTGCTAATCCAGCGAGCAATGTTGATTACTTTATTATTCTCACGAATAACATAATTTCTGATTTCAACCTTGAGGGAGATCCCGATCATAACTTGCGATATTGCCCGTTTAGTGACTTTGAGTTTGTAAACCAATCCCGTAATCAATATCCACGTCTCAGCTACATTCAATTAAAACTCTGTTTAAGTAGTATTTTGCGGTTTTATAGCGTATACTATTAAATGAATCGTTAAGTTTTAAAGTAACATTGACTTCATTTTAAATGTAGTATGTAAAAGGTGAAAACTGTAGCTAGAGCCCGATAAAAATTTAATACGTACTATTGCGTACGTTCGTAAATGCACTTTGTTTTCCGGGGAAAACCTATGTATAATGTATATTTCTGCTATGTACTGTTTCACATTTATTTAATGCTTATTTGCAATATCTACGTCACTTCATTTTGTGTTGAGATCATACAAATATCTTGAAATCAAACTATTGGTTACGTGTTCATATAATTTTGTGTATTTTATAATTTATCTGTAGATCAGGTCTTAATCGACATAATGTGTTGTAACTTTTGTTTGATTAAATTAATAAACGCCAATCCTTTACTTAAAATTCTAGAGATCCTCTACTAATCTTGATTTAAATCCATTTCATTGCTGTTGTGATTGTCGCTATTATCCTTTAATGACCCTCACTGCTGCTTCATAGGACATGTTGTGTAATGGCTGTGTAGTCGGCTGCTACACCAAGGCTTCCGGATTCAAACCAAGTGTAGTGGGTAGTATAGTGTGAATATGTATGTGAAGCTTTTAACTTTATGCGCCGAAAATCAGTACAATGGCGAACTTAACGCTTAGAGGCATTCTTTACCGGCTTACCTTAAGGTTTATATGAAAATAATAATGAATATGGTAAACGATACTTCATGAAATATATATCAATATATTCTGAGTATATACGAATATATGTCTAATATGGATTTATTTACGAAAAATATTATTCATTGTTTAGTCCCACTACTACAGTGTAAGCTCCTTCCATGCTTCAATTGGTTAATAATAAGAGCTCTCTGTAAAATAATGTCGGTGTATATTTATTTCATTTATTACTTTCCGTGTACTTTATATAAATAAGATCCGTTAGTGCAAAATAATGCATTAATAACCTCTTATAACCGAAGAAAATTATATTTTGACAGATAGTGTAATACTCTCAAAATAAAGTCTTTCTCGTGGTAATTACTTATTTCCAAAAATAAAAATCCTTTCCCTTATAATAGACTTGTCAAGTGAATCTATGAAGACCGTCTGTGGCAAAAGCGAAGAGATCATCAAAAACAAAATTTTGATGTCTTTTATACACTAAGTATGTGTGTATTTTGTGCGCACGCGTCCCTACGCCTTTAATGCGGGCCCCTTGTCACTGTAAGCACCTGCAAAGTTAATCCGACCCTGGTACGAGTATCAGCGTGTTCTAATATTTAAAATCAGAAGCACCTTTACGACCTATTAAATTTTTTCTCATTTACAGCCCCAATTATCCTACAAAATATATGATCCGGCAGGTTACTTGACTACTTTCATTATCTCGGGTTTCAGCTAACTAAGTTAGACCTCCCTTTGTGTACACGGCCTAATTAAAGTTTCCCTTCGCCTAATTCTTCGTCGAATTATTAAAATTTCGTAATTAAAACCTCAAGGGCCCGCACAAACGTGGAATTTTAACGCTATCTCGAGTTCCCTTTTACTTCGAGCGCTATTTTCAGAGGTCGATTGGATGTTCCAATCGAATAAGGTCGAAATTTGGACTAGGGAGGACTTGCAACTGATTGTCTGTGAGACTACGATTAAAATACTGCCCGTTTAATTCATTTGCACTCATAAAACAACAAGGGCGGAGGGACGAGACCCAAATATTTAGGTACTTTTAAGCAATAAAAAATGTGATAGGTTGTTTTATGAATAGCCAATTGATTAACTTTGGGGATGACGCAATGGTCACTTTAAATTTTCAAAAGCAGCATTAAAGCTTTATAATTTATGACATCCTCAATAATAATCTACACAAGTCAATCTGTAAATATTCGTATATATGTCAATATATAACTTTTGTATAACTTAGGATTGTGATAATAAAAGATTATTAATTTTCTTCCTTCCTACTTTCATCTTTATCTTGTTACTTTAGATCTTTTCTCTCTATTTTCGAGTACCATGTAGAGACAATACTACAACTTAAGTTAACCAAATATCGAATTATGTACAGAAAATCAGACTTTGTATATCAACCATAGAGGCGGAAGTCAATCAGTTCCGAATCTATAGACGGAAAAATATATCATGTGGTCGTTTATACCGTAGAAGTGTACCTACAGCGTGATGTAGTATCCTCGAGACAGAATTAATTTATTGACGACGTCTACCATCCAGCCGCCGCTAATAAAAGTTGGATGAGATCCATTGCATGTGATATATAGCGCAACGTTCTGTTCCTATTAACTTAACAAGGATATATAGTTTATTGATTAAAGTAAACATACAGATATTGTGTTCATAATGGACATGCAATTGCCTTTCGGCTTTATCTGTACGTCTGGTAACCCTAACTACTAACTAGACCCTATCAAATATCAGTCAGTTTTTGTGATATAACGCTACACAAATAACTAAAGAAAAGGTGCGGTATGTTAGTTTTATGATATATTAAATATGAGATTATTGCAGGTACACAGAATTAATAGTTAAGCACATTACACTTGGAACAGTGCATAGTGCTTCAAAAATACATAGGCAGTGAAATTACTAGATATATACTGCTTGTGGGTACCAATGTCTATATTGGTTTAACGCTAGTGAATTGTTTTCATGGAATGCAATACAAGCGCGATGTAAGTGACTGCTAACGCCATCTACTTACATCGCATTGAGTTGTACGTTTTTATGTATGAATTGATAATATAACTATGCTAAAACAGGATTCCTTATACTATTAGTAACTAAAAAAGGATAAAATCTATAATAATCTAAAAACAGAATCTGAAAACATTTAATAGAAATATGATGATTAAGTCCTCCCAGACGTATCTGAGAGATCCTCGGGATAAGTTTAAATTTTTTATTTGAGCTTGGATATGACAAGCAAAAACAAGCTTTGTCAAAAAAGTGCGGTTGCAAATTGCACAGTTAAGTTGCCCGCTGGAATTATATCTATAATTATATGAGGGCTTGGGTAGAGTTTTACAATCGTAAAATCGTACCGTAACCGTACAACAAAGTAAAGTTAGCGACATGGTTTTGAACGTAACAATTTCCACGTAAAGTAGGTATAGTCTGACCCGTTACAAGTCTGGTTCATCTACTTCAGGCTGTCATATCATCACGTACGGCCTTGCTTCAAGAGCAAAGGGTTCAGATTGCGGTTCTAGATTGTGCTATCTAGATCTAGGCATGACCTCATGCTTGAGATTTATAACAAATCATGAAGTCACATTCCTAAGACATAATGAGATGGAGAATCTGTTGTATCCCTCGTAGAACTATTTAGGATATTAAAAATCTTAATATAATTTTCAGTACCTACCACATTTCAAGATAAGTTTCTAGAAAGGCATTTAACCTTATTTATATAACATGACAAATAAGAGACAGAAAACAAGTTTTAATGTGGGTATGTATGACAAACAGAAATGTGACAAAAGACTCTTTCTAAAAGCGACTATTTTAGCTCGCGTATAACATAAAGAGCAATAAACTCGATTCTTCAAATGCTTCACAAATATTACTTAACTGCAGAACATTAAAAAGTTTTTCGTTGTCTCGCCTATTTTTTGTGATGAATATACAAAGAAGTCCCCAAGTTGGAACGCTAATTGCCCATCATTATGTCAAATACAATACGCACGAGGAAACTAAGGAGAATTAATTACAGCGTACAAAAAGTTCTGCCAAGCGGGAAGACGAGGTGGATCATTCGTGTATTCCGCAAAACAATATTCAACATTATTTTCGTGTTTCATTCTTCCAAACATCAATCGTAACAACTTATATTGATAACAGGATAATAAAAAACGACTGTTTGCCAATTGCCGGTACGTTTACCAAAAAATAAAATAGGGGTCATGCTTACAATAAGAGTGTTAATCTTTGTTAAACATTTTGTCGCAAGTGCTACATAAATTATTTAAAAAGACGAAATGAGACAGCAGATCATGTTTGTAATGCCTTTTTATAAATATATGAAAAAGATTTCGTGGCGATTGCTTTACAGCACTCAGAGCTGATATTGTGCGCCACATTTTTTTCACACTTGTATAGATATGTATTTGACCATTTCACTAAAAACCCATTATTATTATAATCAAAACACTTTTCCGATTCCATTTTGTTTCTGCAACTGAAAGTGAAATTGTTGCTTCCCTCTTTTCACTCTAAATTCTTTGATCCGATTTATGCCCCTTTATTTACTACTTCTCATGAAATAGCAAAGGGATAATATAAAACCCATTCGGAGACATATTTCCCACTTCATCTTCCGGTGAGAGCTTCGGAAAGGAACCGTCTTGAGCCGTCGGTGAAGTTTGGAGCCAGCAGAAATATTGGTCTCGAACGATACCCATTTTGGAGGATTATTTGGCACGCCCAATGGCATTTGTTTTATACGGAATTACTTGGCCGTTATGTTCTAAAAGTATTTTTATCTATGATTGTAAGACGTGGTACATTTCTAAGATTCTATCTTTGATAATTAAGTATAATGCGAAAGTTAATGTACATATATATTCTAGGATCTTTTAGAGTAGTGAAGTGTTAATTATTTTATAGATACAAGACAGCTTACGAACCTGCCCATAATTAATTAAATCCAACAAAATTTAGATCCAAAAAGAACTCCTGATGCTAAATTTAATCTATCACCAGTTTGTTGTTTATCGAAAACTTTGTCCACTAATGTATTGTACTCTACTACTTTATTGAGCCTCTACATAAATTATACTCGTTGTTACTTTGAATTTTATTTTTGTTGATTCTGTCCAAATCTGGATGATTTAAAGAAAATATAGTGATTTTGAAAAAAAAAATCTTCATTAATCCGCATTTAAATTAATTTAGATGCAGTGTTCCATTTCCGAAAACTATGGCTTTACAGCTTTGGAAATTGAAAAGCATAAAGCTTTTTGTGCTTTTGACAAAGGCTCAGTGATCCACCACTGGCATTTGAGTCTTGAATACAAGTAATTTGTAGATAATATTCTCTCTCTCTTCAACCTATTGCAGTCCACTGCTGGACATAGGTCTCCCCCATTGTAGATAATATTACTTTAAACTAATTACATATAAAGTGTCAATGGCTTTCTGAAATTTTGCGTAGGTTGACAATTTGTTTGGTAGCTTCTGACGTTAAAATAACAAAAAACGTTCGTTATTCTAATCTAGTTTCTAACGATCACTTTAAGTTTACAATAACAAAAGACCCTTAGTCAATAAGGTATTGTTTATTTTTAATTATTATATATTCTTTGATCATAATTTGAAAGTACTATAATCAAATGTAAATATTGGCTCTGTTTTCAAACCCCGTCTACTTCAACGTTATTCGAAGGAAATGTAAGATGGAGTAAAGTCATAAACGAAGTATTTTTGCTACGGAGATACAAATACCTGTCTTTATTAGAGGCTAGCTGTGCCCCGCGGTATAAGATATTCTCTCGCAGTAAAACATAACGTTTTACTTCAGTCGTGCCTTAAAAAAAGCCTCACTAACAAAAAAAGTATGCAAAGTATAAGTCAGTTTTCGTATAGATAACCACAAAATATTAAGACATTTGGCGCGCATTTGTTACCAGAGTCATAGATTATGCTAGGACAGAAATTTAAAAAAGAGTGATACAATTCAGAATTAATTTTTAGTTTTTAACACTAAAATCAGTAGACATACATAAAAACTGTCATAGAAAGTATAAGTCATTTTAGGGGCACATTAAGGCCCGTATTCGATAACGAGACTCAACGTTAATCTTTACTGAAACTGTTTTAGAAAGGCTCTATTTATGGTATAGAGCGCTAGCTTTCTATCTCTACTCGAGTAAAAAATCAAAACTTGAGTCTCTTTCTAGACTACAAGCGTAAATGTATTGATATCAGTCCGTCCGTATTTTATACGTCCATTATATATATTATAACTTTCCAGCTGACTTTATTTAGTTACTGACTTTACAAACACTTTAACACGCATTAATCATGGATTACCAATAAGTGAAAATCGAGTGCGTTGTATATACAGTTCAGAAATCTAATTAAAACTTCAACAGCTCTCTCACAGAATTATATAACAACATATTACAATTTTACATTAAAGACTTAATTTGATTCATGAAATTGAGGTTGGTACTATAATTAAAGGTGGTAAAATATCTGACAACGAAATTAAAATTCTATCTATCTATCTACGAGTAAGGCCGCAGTCCAACTAGTTTTGCTGACTAAAGACGATTAGGCATTCTCACATAACACACCTTTTGCAAACGTACCTTTTTCAATGTTTTTTGAAAAACAATACATAGAACATCATCAGCCCGAAAATTCCACGGCAGGTACAGATCTTTTTTCCGAATGACCTAGCTGTGTTGGCCGCAGATGGCCTTTACAGCTTCTTCGAGCAAATGGGAAGCGCAGATGGCTCTCAGCCTTAAAATTTTACTGAAATAGCCTAAGTCCCACTCTGGGACTCCCAGAGTGGGACTCGAACCATGGCGTTGCGGGCAGGGCTAGGTAACCTAGTGTATGTTTGGGAAGAGAAGCGGCCCGGCACACGCCGGTTACGCGAATGGGGACTGAGCGAACCTACGGGGAATGGCGACGGCCCCCGCCGGCGAGCGCGGAACCTTGGATGTCGATTTATTGAGTCTCTTAGGGTTTTAGGTATTTCGGCCGCCGATGTGGCGGTGACTGTGACAGGTAAAGACCGTCCCCCGCCAGTTTAAGCCATAAACCACTACGCGGACCCACTGCGGATCGCCCTCATAATATGGTAGCTGGGATTAATGTTCTGACCGATCTTCCGAAGTGTCACCCATCCGATGGACAACCATTGAGATAGTTGCTTGGCTTTGCGATCTTCAACCGAACTCACTAAAGGTACACAAAACCACCGAAACTTCATGTACAATTTTAAGGTATTGTTTTACTGCGGGAGAATATTCTTATAACGCGGGTTATACACGGGGAACAGTTAATAAGCTATGCATTGATATTTTTGTTTGAATTATTAGAAAACCTTTTTATACAGAAACGTGTCTGTCTTTTCGTCTCCATGCATTTGTTTCATGAAGCTTACCAATTGCCAGTATCTTTATATCTAACAAAAACTCCCGTTTATTTCGCGTCCCCTTATCCAATTTGCGGACAATTTGCTTTACGGAACATTTCTCCCCAGGACTCACTCGAAGGTGGCCATTTGTTTTGCCATTTGGGTTTTATAAGCCACTCTTATGTTCGCAATAAGTTAATGAACCGGCATGTGGAGTACTCGCTCAAGTTACGGCTGTCATTAAATTTTCGGTAACTTTATAAGAAAACTGTTAAGCGAGTGATATTGTGACAATGTGGTGTTTTGATTGGGAAATTGGGGTTTACAACTAGGCTTTCGGATTCGATTCCCGTGCAGTACAAACATTTGTGCGATTTCTATCAATTTGTATTATATACAAACTACGTTATGGTACTGAAGTGTGTGTTGTTCAAATGATGGCCGCACATTTTATGCTACTATCGGAATGGTTGTCATCAGAATGGAGTCCAAAAGTATAAAATTAATAAATAATGTAAAGTCCTTTCATGTTTCGTGAGGCACGTTAATCTATTGCAATTTGGTTTTGGCTATCTTAGAACAGTAGTTGTTATTAAAACCCACAAATTCGCATATCGCCGGCATGGCCGACCTTCTCGCCATAATACGCAATGCAAAGTTTGCATACAGTGAGATAGCATAGGGTGGTTGATAGATAAAAGTCCATTTCTAGCTTGGAATGAGTCCATTGGACTTGTCAACAATGGAAATCTATGAACCCTGAACCCTAATCTGATGCACTGCTTCATTGCGGATTACCAGGGCCTTATTCGCTTTTCGAGAGGAGGTGAAGGAGAGGTATAATACGTGTATTTGTTGACTTGGATCCCAAAAGATCTAGACTTTATACATCTACATAATAAGCATAATATACTTCTATACATACCTACGTATAAATGGCTGAAAAAATGAATCTTTAAAATTTCATCGATAATACTCGTATCCTAGAACAATTTAAATGCATTCAAAATCCCCGTCTGTTTTCACACACCACGTAAAAGCTCGAGTTCAATATCGCAAACACGATGTCCCGCCCCGTATGACTTCGCTGGCATTTGGAATTCAAACGGACTGGAAAAAGAAATGGCTCTGAGACTTAGCGTACTTCGCGGTTCTGTTCAATTTAATTGTATTTGGGATTTTCGGCTTTACGTATAACTTATTTATTGTTTTATTCAAGAGCGTCGGTGGCTCAATGGTGTGTACTGTCGCCCTCCTACCGGGGAGGGCTGAGGTTCAAATCCCGCCACGTACCAATGTGTTATCGAATTTTCGAAAAATATATGTACGTTATCCGACGCTCTATTGGTGAAGGAAAACATGGTGAGTAAAACTGCGCATGCCTCCGAAGAGATTCAAAAGGTTGTGCGTGAAGTCGTCCAACCCGCACCGGGCCTGCATGGATGACTAAGGCCTAATCACCCTATACGGGTAGGCTCGACCCTATCGGTGGGGACGTTTAAAGGGCTGATAATGATGATGATCCAGGCTCTGTTTTTGCCATGGCCGCATCAACTTTTGAAAACTTAACGGTCAATATTCAACGTAAGAATCACTTATTCTAGAGAATAAAAACTGTTATCCTTCGAATCTGCCTCTATTAAACGATTTCGCCCCATCTCGGTTGACACGACCATCCCCTGTCGATCCCACCGGGCCCAATATTGAATCTTGAAGACACATTATTTTCGCATATGAATTTACGCGAGCATTTTAAATTCCAAACTGCTAAGAAAAATGGATTTGCAACTTTCGTAAGTCGTATAAAGTAAAATGTTGTTCCGTGATTTTGTCGTTGTTGATAATTTGGTTTCTTTGTACTGGTGTTGATAGTGGAAAAAAATATTAGAATAGCTGCAACGTGATTGTAAACGAAGATTTTTTAAAATAATGGAACGAAAAAACGAATAATTAATTAGAGTGGTGTACGATTTTACGTAACAACGTCCTGCGGCTTGGAAAGGTCCTCGATGGAGGCTGGATAATAACCCGATATCTGGTGCATAATGTGTGAGACCTGCAATATTTTATCAGCAGTAGACTATAATATGGTAAAATAAAAATGACGACAAATATTTTGTATTTTATTCAACTTGAATGCACAAACCCTATGCGAAGAAGTCTTAATAAATTATGTATATTACTTTGACTAACAAATTCCACATATTTTCACATCACGTCATATGTACTCGTGATACTTTATTCAGTCGATACTCGCAAAGTAGTTGCAGCTGTGTACTAGCATACGTACGTGACTTATTGGGTCCACAATGGGACTCTTATAATGTGAGGAGTGTTTGGAGTGAAAGTAATTGGGAGAGGCAGTTCAGCATAAGATTATAATATATATATATATAGTCATACTACTTATGACTATGAAATGGTGCATTGAGAAAAGTACCTTGTTTTATGTGTGCTAAGAGTTATTGATGCTTATCAAAAGAACACCAATTAAATCGAATTGCTTTTCCCCTAATTTGATTGCCTGATCGGTAAGGGAAAGTTTATTTGTCCCGATACAGCGACGCCCGTAAAGTTCGAGTTACTTGTTCCGCAGAAAGCCCGTTTGTGGGCAGATAAGGAAAACGCCGGTCAACTCAACCTAGAAAGGAAAGTAAAAGTTACGCATAAGTTTGTTTTGGACTCTTTCTGGCATTAATAACAAAAGGTTGATGTTCGCCTAAAATGTATATAAAACGGGTTACATTCATGTGTTTCCGAGGGGTAATAACATAGCGGCTAGCGCGTTTAGTTGATGAGTATGTAAGTTAAGCAACTATTGGATTGAGCACATATCGAATGGGTGATCGAAATATTTTATCTCAAGTCCGGTCGTAGGTACCTACTTCGGTGGCACGTTAATTCGTCGGCCTCGGCTGCTCTTTGAGAATGGTATCTTTTTATCACTATGTGATAATTTAGATTAAATTACGGTGCAGGTAAACACCGTGAGGAAACCTGCGCACGTCTTTCAAACAATTCAAAGGTTGAGCGTGAAGTCCGCCCACTAGGCTCGCGTGGACGAATAATGCTTACATACCCTTTACAGGTAGGCCCGTGCCCCTAGGTGGCTACATGTTATAAGGTGATGATAATGAATGTTCATTGGGCCCGCTTAGTGATTTAAAAATCTCCTAAACTTATAGCCATGCCCTGTAGAAAGGCCAATTATACCATGTTGTCTGACATTATAGATGGGTTCATTAAATAATGGATGATTGTATCATATTTGTGTTTAGACCTTGTTGTCACTCAGAAGGTTTTAACCATTCTGTATTTCGTCAATTATGTGCATAATATCTTTTTTTACAGGGTTTATATAATGATAATATAATATTTTTGCTTCATTTGACATTCATAAATGTTCTGTAAGGACCTAAACTGAATAAACACTTTTCATTTCTTCATTTTAATATCAGCGATATTCGTTTTCCAAGTCCATTTACAAAAAGTAAAAATACTCGCTTTTGCAAATAGAAAATATTGACTTGTAATAAAAACAATTTAGCAATTTCCCCAAACTTGTTTGATTCTCGTTCTTAACACCTTTCTTATATCGATATCAAATTATGAGTGTGTTTCTTATGACTATGTGCTGCGGGGCCATCATCAATTAGCATTTCCAGCAAACGTGTTACTTAGAATCTTTTGCACCATTCGAATACCTCGTGAATGAATAATAAATTTATTGAACAATTTTTCACAATTTGTACGACATTTCGGGAGCTTCCACTCGATGCATTAAGGAGTGCCTCCATCCATCACAGCAAGCAGCTTTGTTTATCCGATGTCCGATGGTTATATTTTACCCAGGTGACATTTGAAGCGAACTTGGGATCATTTGTCATTCGTTTATCGGAGCGAACATGCTTAATTCTGCACCTGCAAGATTGAATTTCTTGGCTTTAAAATCTTCTTGCTGAAAATTTGCTGTAAGTTTTTCGTTTGATTTGCTTACTGGAAACAGGATACGTAGATAGGATGGAGAAATGTTACGCCAGATATAAAAAGACTTTGTTTAGGTACAACGCAGACAGACGTACATGATAGATCTGTACAAGGTTTGTAGCTAACAACCCAGAACTCCCAGTCCACCAGGAATTTATGTGTCCTCCTAGCCATCGTTTAAAGTCGCGCAGTCCGCCTTATCAAACAGCGCATGCCTTAATGGCGAAGCCTTTCAATATTAAAGAAAAATGGATTGAGGAGTGGAAGGCAAACCCTCCTTATGCTGCTGCGTTGGACTATGACCCGACTCGGAAGCAGTTCGGCTTTGAAGGCCCTAGGAGGGAATGGTGCCAATTGAATAGGCTCCGCACTGGCCATGGACTGTGCGGGGATTACATGTTTAAGTGCGGATGGCGGCCTTCCCGGCTTGCGACTGTGGTGCGCCCGTGCAGACTATCAACACATCATTAAGACTGTCCCAACCGAAGATTCCCTGGAGACTCTCTGAGTTTGCTTTCTCCTGATGCTGACGCAGCCCAATGGGTGAAGAACTTAGATATTCGCTTGTAGTTATAAGAGTAAACTTGCAAGTTATTGGAAGCAACTTGGTGAAGATAAAATGCCATACGAATAAATAAACAAGGTTTGTCATAATGAAACTGATGTTTAAATAATGTAAGATTACAATATTCCACCACTACGGGGAACATCAGGCCTTCTTTTAGTAGATATGAACAACCAGCCTGTGATTCTCGAAACATGTACGTACTAGTTCACATTTCTACCAAAAATATACTGTCTACTAGTCTGTAACGGCTATCTCCAGGAGATCTAAATAGATGTTTAATCTGATGACAGTTAAGAGATTATAAAGTAGTTGCCCTGCAGCGCTCTAAGTAGACCTTTTGAGTCCTAAGTTCGGGCGCTCTTAAGCGCGTTCCAGTATTTTTTAAATCTGTGATATTGTCGATCTGGAAATATAATAAATGAGTCAACTAATAATGGCATAATGTAAATAGTATTGTCAAAATTATTACGATAGTAAATGTTCTTAACCTTATGTTAAGTATACGGTGCCATTAAAAGATTTCAATATGTTTTTTTTGATAAGTAATTAAAGAAAACTTAATGTACTTTTTACATTTATACATATCTAATTACATAATATATTGTTAAATAATAAGCATATCCAAAACATGGTCGTTATGACCGGACGAAAACTGTTCTAAGTTTTCCCTAAAGATAAGGTATTGTAGACAGACAATTTAGCATTGTGATTGTTTCGCACAATAATGGAACGCTGCCAAACCTTAGTCCCCAGAAGCCATTTACGTAAAAAACCAAAGAAAAATATGATCGAGGTATCCAATTACTACTCTCGGTGAAAGCAAAGACAAGGAAATGGCGAACAATTTTGCGGCCTTGGGCTGGATAATGCGAAAAGTGTGGAATGAAAAGGGGAAAGTGAATGTTAAAACATAATATATTGGGGTTTATGGAGCCGTTAGTAAGTTGGTTTATGCAAAGTCTATGTATCTGTATATCTTAGCATAAACGCATGTGTTGTTGTTCCATATTATACATATGTACTAATGCCTTACATAGTCTATTAAGCCAAATGGAATTTTGTTTTAAATTAATTTTAAGAGTGCCGTTCCGTTATTCGTATAAAAATAAATATTTTAATAATATATTATTATGCGTATAAAAATATCTCTAGATGAAGGGCCATTTAGCTCCGAATGACGATAGTTTTAGTTCGCCTCTAAGTTATAATATAATAGATGGCAGTATACTAATACTTTTTGTCCAATAAATAACGTTTACTAAAACGACCTTGAGCGTCGGTGGCTCAATGGTGTGGATTATTGCCCTCCTACCGGAAAGGCTGAGGTTCAAATCCCGCCACGTACCAATGTGTTTTCGAATTTTCGAAAATATATGTACGTTATCCGACGCTCTTGCAGTGAAGGAAACATCGTTAGGAAAACTGTTGTGTTGTGCGTGAAGTCGTCCAACCCACACTGGGCCCGCGTGGACGACTAACTTATACACCCTATACGGGTAGGCTCGTGCCCCTCGGTGGGGACGTTTAATGAGCTGTTGATGATGATGAAAACGACCATAGCTAATGAGATTTATGAATTGCATCCATTTCTACACTATGGCATGATCAGTCTGCATAATCATCTAATCATGTCTGTGCACGTCTCTTTTGGTCACTGTGGGCTGATTGCTCATCGTAAGTTAAGTGACGCAGACTCTTGTAAACTCCGCGGAATACGTTGCCGATCCGCATTTGTACTTTTAATACCAAGAAGGAACACTGATTTTAGGTACAAGTATTCAAATGACATCCAACCACTTTCTAAAAAATAAGTACTAAACCCATACTTATGTTATATTTAGTTTATGGATATATTTAGAAGTTGTTCAGGGCATGGTAGTGTTTGACTGCCATACCCTGAACAGCCTTTAAGATTCGTAATTATATAAGAACCGTATAAAAGGAACGCTTATTTCGTCTCCTATTCTCAAATTTCCGATGGTCAATTATGGCAAGCAATCCATTTATGTTGAAAGGACCCTAATTAAACACTCGAGTAAGATCCTTTTTGGGTTTCGTAAGTAACGCCAAATCATAGTCATCATCATCATATTGGCTTGAATTTAAAAATTGTTGTATGTCATGAAGTCATGATAAAGAAAGATTTAATTGTTAACAATTATTTAAGTTTAATGTACTGAAGCAAATATAGCTCCATTCAATTGTTAGAAAAAATAAGAAACACATTTGTTGGAAATGTATATATCTATTAGAAAAATCATCTGCTAAAAGTATTTACTATTACGAAATAAATTAATCTATAGTATAAAAATGAAAGTAGTAAGTTGGTAAGCGCATAACTTAACAGCGCCTGGACCAATTCTTATTTAAAATGTTCATTGATGTCCAAGAATGTTTACGACGAGAAAAAAAAAAAAAAATCGCAAAAGGTGTTGGTAATCGAGTAACAACGTCTGACCAAATATTTATAGTTAAAACTATTGGTAAGCGCCAATGAATAACAAGTACTTAACGTCAAAGTGGCGATTTGCTATTTATTCCATTAGAATCGGTAGCATGCGAAAAAAATAATTATTGGTACAAAAATTGGTGGACGAATGAGAAAGTACCATATATGAAATCAAGATGAAGCATGGCTTATATGCAATCTCAATTTTTCCATTAACAATGATCCACTGATACAAAACTCGTATCAATGCCAGCGTATTGTGTCCACCGAACAAATGATGAAACTCCCCTTTGTCGTGTGACTGGGGTAATCTGCACTTATCTCGGTATATACGGAGAACTTTAGCACAGGTATAAGGTCATATACAGAAATATCTGTATACGAACACAAAGTCAGTTGAAATATGAATATTCTAGGGTGTTATTATAAGATCAAAACACACAGCAGTGCTACGTCACGCTGTTTTCATTGGGCATAAGGTTAAAGACGGTTGACGACCCGTTTGGTGTAGCGGTACAGACGTCGGCTACTACCAAAGGGTTCCGGGTTCGATCCCGGGCAGTACAAATATTTTCGTGCATAAACATGTCTGTTTGTATCGGTTTGGGTTTTTTCTATGTATAATATACTAGCTTTTGCCCGCGGTTTCGCTCGCATTAAATTCGGGATAACACGGTACTTTCATTTATCGCTATACATAGGATTTCCCCTCCCTCCAACTTTAAAGGTTTCGGGGTCAATTTCAGAATTTTTTATTAGCAAAAAATATGTTATAGTGAGCTAACCTTAAAAGATAGACATATGCTGTCGCGGACTTTTTTGTAGACCTTTAAAAGGAGAACAATACTCTCATACACATAGATTTAGTATTAGCGCGCTTCGTATATACTATATCTATGCTCATACATGACTTTTGTGTAACTTTAACCGTTTACGCAGCGTACGCAGCGGAAGCTCCAAGTATGAAAAAATACCCCCGATTTTGAAACATTTTTCATTACTGCTCCGCTTCTATTACTCGTAGCGTGATGATATATAGCCTATAGCCTTCCTCGATAAATAAGCTATCTAACACTGAAAGAATTATTCAAATCGAACCAGTAGTTCCTGAGATTAGCGCGTTCAAACGAACAAACAAACAAACTTTCAGCTTTATATAATAGTATAGATTTACAAAAAAATAACATGTTTATCAGGTGTTTAGTACCCGAAATACAAGATTCACGCTTAACTTGGGACTAGATGGCGCTGTGGGAATGTCAGTAGATATTTATTTATTTACTACTAGTAGGAGTATTATATAATTTTTCAGAACCTAACCATTAGCAGACTTTTTAACGCGGCTATAACCCGACTAACAAAGTTATTAAACCTCTTAGAACATCATTTATCGAATTACCTCTGCGGCCAGCGTAAATTAATTTCATCGCTTACACAGGACTGGAACGTTTTATACCGCTTTTTACCTTGTTCAGTTTAATATTATTTATTATATGGATTTATCTTTGAACCCGTTTGTGACCCAGTTAGGTATTTTTTTAGTATACCTTTTATTAATTTTACCAGTTAGTATTTATTTAACGCCATCCGAACACGATGGATACCCTAAAATGTTTTACGAAGCGTTTTGAATACTCATTTTTTATTTGCAATGCGAAACTGTGGAATTCGCTACCGGAATCTGTTTCCCGAAAAGTAAAATTTGAGGATCTTTAAATCAATACGTGATGTAGGTACTGACAAAGTGGGTTTGTGACCCGTAAGTGAAGCCTGTTATTGTTTAGATTCACAAGAAATTATAAATCTTATAGGCGACTATTACGACCCTTTTGGTGTAACGGTTGAGATAGTGCAAACATTTGTGCATGAACATGTTTGTTTTTATTGGTCTAGGTGTTTTCAATGTATAATATGCATGTTTTACAAAAAAATATATAAGTATGTTTATCATTGGTTTAGTGTACCCATAATACAGGCTAAATGCTTAGTTTGGAACTACATTGCGCTGTGTGAATGTCGGTGGATATTTATTTATTTCTTATGCTCTCGTCTTTGATTACTCGAGGGGATATAGAAAATTAGTCACACTGTTTTAATTTAAATTCTTCATGTTTATATGTGTATTGTGTCAAACTTCTTTCCGTACGTACCCTTTTATTGATTCAAATTGCCTCGGGTCTTAAAGGCAAAACGTTTTAAAAAACAATTAATTCAAATTTTAATGCGAAAAAAGGGTCCTTCAAAAACGCTAAAATCGTAAAACTGCTGCACGGAGCGTGTGCATTAAGGAAGGGTCGTTACCAGCAAATGGGGACAGAAGACCGTAAATCGTAGCTGTAGATCTTATAAAAAATACACGAAAGTAAACATGGTTGCGGAGGCCAATAGAAGAAACATTTGGTAAAATATACTTAACGCTATTAACAAATAATAATGACGTTCACTACTGAACTTCGTGTGTTAATTTCAGTACTCAAGAAAAATATCATATTTATTTCTTATCATCATGGAAGCCTATTATTTTTTACCGCTTAGCATTTAAGCGGCTTTGAGATGTTCTTAAAATAAATGTATACTCAGAGACTTATACGGGACCTACGAGATTCCGTATCGCATCATTCTAAGTATTCCGAGAGGCCAATAAAATATAGATAATAATGTAATTTCCAAAGGCCGCTTTTCCCTAAATTTTGAGACGCACTTAACAATTTGATTTTCAGAAATGCTTTTATGAGAGCTGTATTTATGGAGCTCACTTTATCGTTTCCGTACTCATAGCTTTAAAGTAATTTTTCTTTGTCATGAAAATATATTTTAATACTTTAGATTTCACACCAAGCGCCGGTGCGTTTTAACAATCATTTTTTTAAGTGAATGATTTTAATAATGTAGTAATAATGATTCGCTAGTGTCGCCATGTTACATGTTATTTTCGAAGTCGCATTACTAATATTGTTTTACTTTGTTCTCAGGTAAATTTAGTAAGATTCCTGATATTCCAGTTCTAAATTGAGTAAGTTATATACTTTTAATGTTTCAAAAAGGGAATGTTTGTGAAATACTAACACAAGTGCCGTACTTGTTTTGCTTTCGAAACTCGACTAACGCCACCTGTACTTTTCATTGGGTACTTCTTTTACTCACTGCTAGAGCTCCCTTTCACGGCCGTTTCTGGAACTAAAAGCACGAGCGCCATCTATGAGTGTACTGCGAAATTCAGCAACCGGGATAACGGAGGGTGAATGTATAACGTAGGGTAGAGTACAGGGATGCTTACCACTTTCGTAGTTCCGAAATAATAGTATTGGTGGCGCTAGTGTCATATTTAGAGTTTCTCAAATGGTGGATTTATGTATTCTAGTTAAATGCTTTTATTAGCATATCTCATAAGCATATTGAAGGTGTTAGAAAATTTTACGTTTGATTTTAAATAAATAAATATCCACTAACATTCACACAACGCCATCTAGCCCCAATTTAAGCGTGTAATATAATAAGTTATTTACCTTCACCGGGTGGAAATCAAATTGTAAACGCATTTTAATTGTGTTTGTTATTAAAAAATATGTGGTTACACTTGTCTTCCTTGACATTGAATCTTGTTTCATCGGTTTTGTCTAAACCTAATGCTCATTAGTTTCCACACGACCTCTAAATATGGTGCATACAGGGCCTTTAGGGTCCGAGATAAATATTTCATACAAAAAAACAGCTCCCAGGGTCCATCGGGCCGAAAGGGGCCTTACACTACGCTTTCCAAGACGCGGTATCCACTCCAGAACTCGTCTGCTACAACGGCCATCGGTTCTGCGACATACGTGACTAGTCCCCGTACACATAAATTGTAAATGTTTCTGTTTTTCACTATGGTTCAATCCCAAACCATCAGACTCATGTTCAATATTTCGAAATGTATCAGCAATAAATACATCCTACGAGATTTGGGTCCTCGATCAGTAAAACAAGAAATAGCCATTAGAAGTGTTAAATACCAGAATAAGTTGTCACAGCATGTTAATGCTTTAGCGTCAAACCTCAAAGGCTCTGGCAGTACAATATACACAAGACTGAGAAGGAATAGCGTTCCAAATCTTTAAAACTGATTTGTGTGAGTTCAAAGGAACTCTCACATAGCTCAAAGACAAACTCGGACTTACAGTCAGTGAAACCAGCAGCTAAATGTACAAAAAACAGATTGCTGTGCTGAGCAGGATAGAAAAAAAAGACTATGGTTCAAACACATATGTTAAAGAAATTGAAGCTTTATTTTGAAGAAATATTTTAAATATGCATCAAACACTTAACAATTGTTGGGCAATAAACTACGCTACAGCTGAACATGACACCAGCAATATCATCCTTGGCTACATCTGCTCCAGGCAAGCGAATAAAAGCCAGCGCTTCCACGACCCAATGAACAGTTTTAATGCAACAAATAGCATTTGATTTAATAGTATCTATTTTAAAAGTATATATATTTCATTTGATTTTATATTTTTTCATTGTATTTATAAAGTTTATAGCAGATGGATGTCGAATGCGGATTGGTGGATGTAAACAAAGACATAAGACATGATCATCAGCTCATTATACGTCCCCACTGAGGGGCACGAGCCTACCTGTAAATTGTGTACAGGCCTTAGTCGTCCACGCAAACCCAGTGCGGAATGGCCGGCTTCACGCACAACCTTTGAATTAATTCGTAGGCATTCGCAGGTTTCCTCGCCATATTTTCCTTCACCGTAATTCACTTTCGCGCGTCGGATACGTATAATAATTTTCGAAAACACCCTTGGTATGTGGCCGTATCTGAACCTGCATCCTCCAGATCGGAAGGCAACAGTCCACGCCAATGACGCTCCACAAAATTTCTTCTGTCCGTCTAAAAACTACGCAGACAACGCGATTCGCTAGTCTATAATAAACTCAAGGCCTCAGTTATACCAACACGTATTACCGGGTCCCGTTCACTGCTAATCGGCGAAACTTAATCGCAGCTACTGAGAGATTTATCACGTTCTCCGTTAATTTACCGTCCTTATAAATTCCCTGATGGTAAATAAAGGTAATCCGTACGTATGGCTGTTGTATTAGTCGCGGCTCTGGAACGTTTTATACGTGGTGATGTTATGTTGTTTGTCGCGTAAGCAACGTATGTAAACATAAAGGTATATTATATGATGTATTTTGCTAAAAGCGCCTTATGGTCTTAAATTGACCAAATCGTTTAACGTTTTGACGAATTCGCTGACATTGTCTGAAGGGTTTATATTATTTTACTAGGTGCTCCCCGTTAATGATATTCTCCAATAAAACAAGCTTATATCGCTTCGTTAAGGCACCTTAAAGAGCACAGTTCACGCGACGCGTGGCCACCGCGCGGATCAATTATTTTTCAATTAAAAAAGGTTATCGAGGTTTCAAATATCATTTTTCAAGATCTACACATTGATACCCGGGGGGTACAATAAAGAAAAAAAAATAGTTTCAGTTCAATGTATGGGGAACCCCAATACATATATATATAATTATATATATATATATTTAACTTTCTTATCAAACCTAATAGCGGTTCACAGAATATACAAACATTCAAAGTTTAAAGTGCTTATCTTTTAGAAAAAAAAGAGTGTGATATACGGTCAGACAGACTTAAACCTATAAGAGTTCCTTTTTACCTTTTGGCTACGCAACCTAAAAAGATTCGACGAACAATTTATACTGACTTTTGACCACAGAAGATAGAGTATATATTTTGTGGAGACTGCTTTTATTGAATACAATGCATGTAATAACATGCATCACATACTTGAACGTAAAAAGAGAACATTGCATAGTATGAATTATATCGACTCTTTAGACCGCAGTCTGTGTTTTCTTCACAGAGCATTACATAAAACTACGTCAAAGATAGTTAAGGAGTGGCCAGATTGTAATTCTGCCTACCGATTCAAATAGAAAAGAAGATCTATTATGTACCTTTGATGTGTACAACTGTCATGGTTCCATCTTCAGGATCTTCAGAAAATGTTTTAAAATATTTGTTGCGTCATTCTTTATCTACTAGTGATAACGCGATGCGATATCTAAGGATAATATTTTTATGGTCTTGTACTATTTTACACCATATAAGTTGTAAACATGGCACTGACAAGGAACCTCGTATGTGAGAAGTTTTATCATCAAGGGCGTTTGCTTCCCTCTTCGTGTAATATAAAGAATTTATGGAGAGTTTATCTAACATTTATTGTCGCAGAAAATTGAACAGTTATGTTACATTGTCAGTATTTGATAAACGCAACAAAAATGTTTACTTTGCGTTGACAAAATGTATTTTTATTAAGTTTTATTCGTATTAAAATTTAAGTACAAGTGTAACTATGTTACTCGTAATCTATTATGCAAGACGCCTCCACTGAACCATTTTGATGAAATTGGACAGCTTGAAGAGGGATCAATTTTGGTTACTAGGAATACTGTTGGGAAGTAGGCATGACTATTTAAGGAAAGCTACTTATAAATAAGCAAATTCTTTGTAGAATATGCAAGTTAATCTTTAATAAAAACCTGAAGGTTATTTAGTCGTCATTTGTTTTTTTTTTTTACATTTTTATAGACATAAAATGTGTAGGATTATTAGTTAATCATGTCATCATCAGCCTGTAACAGCCCACTGCCGGGCAAAGGCCTTCTTACACAGCATAGCCATAGAGTGATTAGGCCATCACCCCCTACGCGGGCCCAATTTGAATTATTGATGCTACGACACCATCTTAAGATTGTAGCCGCCACCGACGACTTAAAGACTTAAGTGCCCTCTGAAGCACGGAATCATCTTTCTTTATTTTTTTTAAAGATTATTATTATTATTATCTTTCTTTTCGGAAAACCGGGTGATTCAGCCTACAATGTTCTAACCAAACTAGGAAAAAATCATATTGATGTTTCCCCGCAGGATTCAAACGCCGAACACTGTGCCCACGAGACCACGGAGGCATTTAATTATGTTTAATCGTAGAATATGACCATATTTTGGTAAATAAATAATTTTTGTTATTAAATACGAGTATCTGTAAGATTAATAAGAAATAAGCGCCGGTCAAAAGGGAGCTATGAGGGATGAAGATTATACGGTATCTTGATTTTGCAGTTAACGTCATCTAACGCTCTTCAAACAATACTTATCGTCCAAACAAGCGCACTTCCTTTGTACGAACGGCCGTCAAAGGCTATTCAAAGTGGCTTTACCAAAGCCACAACAATTCTAGCATGAATGTTAACCTTGTATGGAACGTATAACTCGTCCCCTAATACTTGGTCACGTTCTCCCGGTTGAGGCCACTCGTCTCGTCCTCAATGATGCGATACAAGTAACCCTTAGCATTTCTTGTGATCAGATGTGTCAGTAGATTAACTCGACATTCAACTTGAATGGTTTTAAAGACACTGTCCCCACTAAGTCGAGTCGTTTTCTAGTTATGACAGTTTAATCGGTCATTAATTGAAAACATATCATTTTAATGATAAAAATACATTTAAAGAACAATAATAACAATACACCTAGTACTGTTCTTTAATTCTTAAGTTGATATTTAATGATTATCTTCAACCTATCGCAGTCCATTGCTGGATATATGTCTCCCCCATTGTGCGCCAGATATTCCGGTCCTCCGCTTTCCTCATCCTCCACCAGCGATCGTTCCCAAGTCGGTCCATCGGGCCTGAGGGCGTCCTACACCACGTTTACCAAGACGCATTAAAAAAATAAATAATAAAAACTTATTTGAAGATTATCCGATTAATATATAACTATATTTCCTGAACATAGCTGAAATTAACTTTAAAGTGATAAAATCAAAATCATTTCATTAGATTCACCTTTCATCAAACATGAACTCCGTATTTGCATTATTATGTCATGAAATAGGAATATACTGATTTGCTAAGAAATGAATTTTTGGAAACCTTACAAAATTTTGAGTTTAACCTTGGTTGAAGTGCTGTGTCATCAAATTTACCGTCCTCATCGAAAGTCGAGGAGACTGAGGGCTGAATACCGCCGTAATGAGAGTCCTGATTGCTAATTAATCGATGGAAAAATCTTAGAAAAGACATTGAGGTCACAACTAAGCGATAGTCTAGAGGACTTCGGAATATAGAAGTAGGCAACTTTTATAAATGACGCTTTTTATATTTTTTTAATGGACGCGGTTTGCTGTAACATATTTTGCAAGTAATATTCAGTCTCTCTGACCCTTTTTTAACCTATCGCAGTCCATCGCTAGACATAGGCTCCCCCCCCCCTCAATTTTTTGCTATGTTAGAAAATATGTATAAATGAAAGAAAGTTACTNTAAACAAATTGAACTGCCTGTAGAGTTAAGAGATTGCGCCATCGAATGTGTACTAATGAGGTTCATAAAAATATTATAGATAACATGTATAGTGAAATTATTTGTATACTTTCGAAAGCTGCTTTAAATAGTTATACTGTAAGCACGAAACGTAGAGGTAGTTACATTACCGGCTGGAACAAGCATGTTCGCGGCGCTCATCGAATGGCTCGGATGTGTTTTCGGGCGTGGTTGTACGGGGGTAAGCCCGGCTCGGGTCGTCTTTATAACGACATGTGTGAAAGTAGGCGTATCTTTAAATCAAAATTAAAGTGGTGTCAGAATAATCAACTGCAAATCAAAATGAACATTATAGCTGAGTTTCACTCGAAAAGAAGTTTGGGCAATTTTGGAAAAAAACCAATCAAATGAATTACAAACCGAGCCTACCGGTCAGCGTAGCGGGGGTGCATGAGCCAAGCGAGATTGCTAATATGTTCTCCCACCATTTTAGAGTGGACTCTCTCTTGGGAAGGGTGCAGCGGGAGTTCGATGCGGGTCAGGGGAGTGAACGTAATATCTATTATACCACTGAACAAGTTAGTGCGGTAATTAAAGCCATAGTAAGGGGTAAATCCCCAGGCCACGACTGCCTTAGCATCGAGCACCTGCAGCACGCCGGGGAACACATGTCTAGAGTGCTTTCTATGTTTTTTAACCTGTGTTTGGGACACTCTTACCTGCCTGAGAATTTGACGCGTACTATAGTTGTACCAATAATCAAAAATAAAACTGGTGATGCGTCTGATGTTAACAACTATAGGCCGATATCTCTGGCTACAGTGGTCGCAAAGGTACTGGATAGGCTGCTTGGTCAGCACTTGGATAAACACGTCTCGTTAAATGATGCGCAGTTCGGCTTCAGACCTGGGCTATCCACTGAGAGTGCTGTCTTGTGCCTCAAGCAGACTGTCCAGTATTATACAAGTAGGGGTACGCCGGTGTACGCTTGTTACCTCGATTTGTCGAAAGCGTTCGAACTTGTATCATATGATATTCTATGGGATAAGCTAAGAAATGAAACAAGCGTACCTAGAGATATTATACTGTTGTTTATGCATTGGTATAATAACCAAATGAACTTTGTAAGATGGGCTGGCACTCTCTCGGAGGGTTATGTGTTGCAATGTGGGGTCAGGCAGGGGGGTGTAACCTCTCCCACGCTTTTTAGTTTATATGTGAACCGGTTGATTGAGGAGCTCAGCAGCACAGGTGTTGGTTGTCATATCGATGGGTGTGCCTTAATAACATCAGCTACGCCGACGACATGGTGTTGCTGAGCCCTTCGATAGGTGCCATGCGAAGGCTTTTAAAAATTTGTGAGTCCTACGCGGTGGCTCATGGGCTCAGGTACAATGTAAGTAAAAGCGAAATAATGGTATTTAGGCCGGACAATAATAGATATACATTTGTTCCTAGTTTTTCTTTGGATGGTTCGGCTTTAAAACAAGTAAAACAATTTAAGTACTTGGGTCATTGGGTCACTGAGGATCTTAAGGATAATGTGGATATAGAGAGGGAGCGCAGGGCGCTGTCTGTCCGATGCAACATGTTGGCCCGCAGGTTTGCACGGTGTACGAGGATTGTTAAAATAGCGCTTTTTAAAGCTTATTGTCAGTCCTTGTATACGTGTAGCCTGTGGGTTAGTTACACGCAGCGGGCATACAGCGATCTGCGCGTTCAGTATAACAACGCGTTCCGGGTGATAGTGGGACTGCCGCGTTACTGCAGCGCGGCAGGCATGTTTGCGGAGGCCGGCGTCGACGGCTTTGCCGCTATAATTCGCAAGCGGAGCGCCTCTCTCCTCCGGCGCTTGCGCGACAGTCCCAACACCATCTTGCGCACGCTGGCGGATCGATGGGACTCCCCAATGTTGGCCCGGTGGATTCGTTTACACACGATTCCAGGGCCGACTTAGTTTTCGCTCTCTTTTTTAACCAAAATAATATATACTAACAATAGTTCATAAGTTTTTATTTTATCTATGTACTAACAAATATGGATGTATTCGCAAGATAAATCTGAAATAAATAAATTATTATTATTATTATTATTATTAAACACTGTTTTATCTCCTTAGTTACACTTGACATTTTGAGTGTTCAGATATTATTGAAAGTTGTGTGTATAGAAGTTATTGACAAGCACTTGCTCAGATATTAATGAAGCGGTTGTTGTTTAGATTATAATGGTAACTTGTACTGTATAGAAGTTATTGATATTTTAAACTGTTCAGATGTATTTGGTCACCTTGTCTGCTCATATATATGTGATGGCGACTGACACACTGATCCGGATTTACTTGACCATGGCCTAGGTCTTTTTTATTCACTTCCCTCATTATAGTAATAAATGAGTTGCTTTTCAACGAAGTACAAGAATTTCTCAATTTAAATTCAGTTGGAGCATATCTATGTAAGTTAATAGATGTTACGAAATTATACTCGTACTAAACGGAACGGCTATCTACACATGTCAAAAACTTTCACTGAAATTCGAGAAACAGTAAAATATCTTGATAGTAACAATAGAATATTATCAAAGTCCAAGAGAAACTTCTCCGATAGAAGTAGATTTAGTCAGTTAACCACATAAACCTTGAACAGTTTCAAGTTGATTGTAGGCGCCTTACTAGATTGTATACTGAAGAATTAGAACACACAATTCATATACTCTGCTTTTTCCATATAGGTAATAACTTTTTATGAAATTAGCGCGGTGATTAGAAAAAAGCAGTGAGGCTGTAAGTGTTCGTATTTTCAGCTGAATCGAAACAAACACAATTCTAGTGTCCACGCTAGTATATCAAACTTTAAAATTAACTTTTAAACTCAGTAATTTTATCGCAGGTCTTTTAAATTCTTTATGAATATTCATTTTACCTTTCGTTATAGTTTATTGTTCGAACTTTTCAAAACCTCTTTCATTTGTGTTGGTGCACTAGTTTTCAGTTGACAATGAGTTATTACAGTCACCTAATTGATAATTGTTGGGAGCATCTTTCCTTTTTCGTTTAATCTGCATTGTTCCATCCGCGTTTAAAATGATAAGGTTATTTAATTAATGGTCGTTTGACATTTTTATTTGAGGGAATAACGTCTTGACTTTTTAAATGTACAGGTATGGCTTGGTAAATAATCAGAGTTGTATACTGATATGCTGAAATAAGCCAATCCATGTTTCTAAGGAATCATCATTATATGTATAAACCTCCTCCACATTACATGTTTGCAGTTTGATCGTCACTAAATATAAATCTATGAATTATTTACACTCCAAAATGTCACTAAATCCGGTAGCTTACAACGTGAAAAAGATTTATTTGTCAGTTCATTGAGCCGTAGGAAGCGTATTCGCTTCATTTCTTTTGAATGTGGTCTCCATTCGGGTTTTTGGTTTCATCATTTCTAGCACCGTCATGTTTAATAACATAGGCCATGTATAGTTTTGATTCTTTATCTAGCCATGTGGACGTCTTATATATTTTTTTATATATCTTTTTACCACAGTACGATTGTAACAATGTGATTCAAGCAATAATTGGCTGTTGTACTGCCCTACAATATGTTATTAACGCGACATGAGCCATGCGAAACAATGTTATGATTCTAAAGCACTAATGTGCTTTTGTATCTGATTATCTAAAGCTACTTACAAACATGTACCATAGTTTGATCCATGTAACGTTCCGTTCTTGGAATGTTGTTTAGAATTATTGCCATTCCGCGCATACTTCCCACCAAGACTGAGATTGCTTGCAGCAAGAACAATAGGTGTTCCCGTAGGAATTAAATGTATTTGCACCCCGCACACCCAACGAGTTCCGCGGAATTCGCTGCAACTTTAGTTTTGTTTATGAGCTCGATAAAGTTTCGATGTAAACAAAAGTTGTGGCACAGATTTTTCATACTTTTAACGAATTCCGAAAAATAACGGAAGTAGACGAATAAGGCCTAATTACCCTATACGGGAAGGCTCGTGCCCCTCGGTGGGGACGTTTAATGAGCTGATGATGATGATGATGATGACCGGAAGTTGTGATGTAGTGGCTTGATGACATGACTACATATTGGAATGTATTTTGATAGAAACGATAAATTGATTTTTCAAAGGAAGGAGTGTGTTGGAGTGGCACAGGTATTATAATATGTTCTGGTGATTAGTAATTACTGATATCCATACTTATATTGTAAATGCGAAAGTAACTCTGTCAGTCTGCCTATTTGTTACTCTATCACGCCTAAATGGCTGGACGGATTTAGTTGAAATTTGGTTTGGTTATAGATAGTCTAGAGACGGACTTTGGCTGATTATTGTCTGACTTTCCTTAAATGGCGGCGGAAGTTTCTATGTAGCATTCTGCAAGTTTTGAGGTAAAAGCTAAATATTGGTATGCGGACAATTTATTACTAAAAAAATATGCATCATTTCTTTTTTCGGAAATCGGCCCTAATGCTATCCCTTAAAGGAGAGGGATTTTTTTTACCGGTTTTAAGATAGAAAGCTAAAAATCGATGGAAAGTATAATATCATCTACAGCAGCGTCAAAATAATATTCTGTTTTCGTAACCTGGAAAGGCGGCCATGTTGACCAGTATTCAACGCAACGCCAATCCGCTGGTAAATTCCTTCAGTGATTTTAATAAACACATTCAGCTACTAATGATCATCATTATTCAGCCCTATTCAGTTTCAAAGTAATGTTTACTGCAATCCCTATTAATACCAGTCAACCGATGATTAATCATGATGCGTTTGCAGTTTCTAATTTCACGGTTTCACAATGCATATTAAATGGGTCAATTAAAATGCTCCTGATGAAGCAATTTTAATTTATAACGCAATGCAAACTCGGATCACGTAATTGATCGAGAGTGTACTTGCTTGCACAAAATGTATCCTTTGTTAACGTTAATATTACAAACAGAATACCGGGGCTTTCGTACTTCGGATGCCAAGTTTACTCATTAACCGCAGCTGACGGATATATCGAACAGAAATAATTGATTTTCTATTGTGTCTGGAATCCTGGTGGTTAAAGGGTTAAGCGTTGGTCCCAGCCAATCTGCATGAACGGAGAAGGTTTTGTTGCAATATTTTCTTAAGCGAAGGAGGCTTTGTGTAATAGTAAATCATACTGTTATTTTTTTAAGTACTTATTTTCACAATTATATACAGTCTTTTAAATATAAATGAATTGAATAAATGTTTTGGGTAAAACACAAAAGGCGATGGATTACGGAATTAACGTCCAAGTTGAGTTTAAAATATAGCGTTCAGTTTTCCCTGCACTGAAGTGTATCAATTTGATTGAATCTTTTTCTTTGAAAGCGGGTTCATCGTGTTATTAGCCTTAATTATTCTGTGTTTAACGACAATCATCCGAAGGGATTTAGACTCTGCTTTTCGTGTTTGTGATTGATTTTTGCTCATTCATTAGAAATATTTTTGTTGATCAATCTTTTATTCCATTTGAAATTTATTTTGAAATTACCACAAAGTTGCCATAAGGATTTAAGTGGGCAAAATCATAATATAAGTGCAGATCCGGCCAAAATTATCGCAGTCCGCACTTTGACACGGTCTCATCCATTTTATGCTAAATTAATAAATAAATTTATAAATACCCATTAAACATTATTACAATCCAAATCATAAAATCATGATATTTTAATGTAGCCGTAACGGTCCAATGGTATTACGTTTATATTAAAATGACGACACTCTTATCTCGTTTTGCTAATGCACCATAATGGTTATGAGTGGAGGTTTTTTAATTGATGGCCTTATATTTTACGTTATATGGTAGTGTTTTTACCATTTGTATCTTTAAAGCAATGTCATATGAAAAATAAATGAACATTTGTATGCGGAATTTAATTATTTATTTTATATTCGTCTTGTTTTTCTTAAGGCTATATAGTAGTTGGACATGTTAAGTTATTATTTTTTATTTTTCAGGTAAACCACACTACATACTACGCTGATTTAATCGTAAGTTAACACTTAACTCACTTATAGAATATTTCACTGAAAGGTTAATAGATTATGCCTTATGTTTAGATTTTCAGATTTCGCGCGTTCAATTTTCTCTGCACTGAGGTTCAGAATCGAATGAAAGGATAAGTTTTAAAACTCTTTTATAAAAACTACTTCGACGTAACTTCCGTTTATTACATTATTTTATTGATATATTTATAGATCTTAAGTAGGTACTGAAATGTATAAATTATCCAAAGGCCTGTGTGGTAGATTACTAATTGAAAATGAAAGAAAAAACAGAAAGATTCTAACTGATAGAAGTTTAGTCTATTCCAACTTTTTATCGACAAAAGTCTTGGTTGAACCTACTCGTATTTGCAGCTGTATACACCATGTGGCTGTGCGGTTATGATTTATTTAAAATCTGCTATTGTCATCAACGAACTTCATACCTTCCTATTCCTATTCAACCTATCGCAGTCCACTGCTGGACATAGGTCTCCCCCATTTTGCGCCAGATATCCCGGTCCTCCGCTTTTCTTATCCAGCCTCCACTAGCGACCTTTCGCAAGTCGTCGGTCTATCAGGCCGGAGGGCGTCCTACGCTACGCTTGCCGAGACGCGGTCTCCACTCCAGAACTCGTCGAACCAAACCTATCGTTTTAGTTCATTTTATAAATCGTTAGCTTTATATTTGAAATATAACCGATGCAGCCGTAAAATGCCGGGAGTTTATCGTCATTTGTTTCGTAAGTGCACCGTTTTATTGCACTTTTGAGTGCGCTGTTTCGACCTCATTTGACTATTTGTTTGTGAGTTTTATCGCTGACGTCGGGAACGGTAGGATATTCGCTCTTATGGTAATAAAAATAGGGCGTAACATCTGAAGTTTAACATTTATTTTAGAGTCCATAGGTAGTCTCCCATTTCTATTTCACCATTGGCCTTGAGTAAACAAGGTATTTGATTAATATTTTATATATTAGGGATAAATTTACTGACGATCAACCAATTGATCTGAGAACTCGACCAATCTCAAGTCTACAGGTTATGTATTCTTCAGACATTTATTCTAATATAAATCAGGTCTCAATTTAGGGCGAGGTTTTAATAATAATAATAATAATTTTTATTTCGTTAAAAAATGTAGAAGTTTACAATATTAGTGGCTGGAGTCCCCTTTTAAGCAAATAATGCCTGTATCAGGTGACTCCGCTCTTCCATTAGCGTACACAATTATATAATTTATCACAACCATGCTCAAAGTTTATACAAGATTATACTAAAGGTTTAGGCTACTTTATTTATGAAGTTATATTATTGTGTGTGTGTGTGTGTGTGTGTGAGAGAGAGAGTGTGAGTGTTTGTGTGTGAGAGAGTATGAGTGTGTGTGTGTGTGTGCATGTGCGTGGGCTCATGTGTATATCTGTGCGTTTATATATTTTGATATTTTATTTTTTGTAGGAATGTCTCTACTTTCTCATAATCCAAGAAGTTCAACCTTTCAAGTATGCTGTATGGTTTTACGATAGGTTAAGATGTTACGGGAAAAAGGGTATATTAATTCTTATTCACCTTCTAGATAACTTAGTTTGCCTTTTTTCATTATTTTGTTTATAGGTTGTATATATCTGGTGGGTTGATGTGTGACCATAAATCCGAAATTAAGTATTACCAAGATTTTTTGTAATGAACAATTATTCCATTTTTTTTGTTTTTGTATCTCAAACGGGGAGTTAGTGGTACGAAGTCATGTTTATCCTATTAAATTATATTTATATTAATTCGAGTTAAGTAGTGATAAAGTTAGTTGACTATATAATCTCTATAAAAGTGTATCTTTCTTTCTTCTCCTCAACGGACGTAAATATTTTGTCATTCAACCTTTACCAGTGCCCTTTCTCAAGTCCGTCTGAATTCATTCGAAATTTTATCTTTTATTCTTATTTTAAAGGTTTATTAATAGTTTACTCTTGCATATTTATAATATTTTTAAACAGAAAACTACATATTGACATTGGTTTAATCATGATTGATGCAGTTCAATATAAATACCGGTTCTATAAAAGCACTGAAAATTTCCTGTTATAATTACAGCCATTTAAACTCTTTTAAACTATTTGAATTGAAATACAATTTCGCGCAGTTACGAATAGTTGGAAACGGATTCACCCAATGATGTTTTGTATATACACTCGCGTGCAAGTAAATCGACTCAAGCCTCAAGTACGCATAACAAGTGATATAACTAAAAAATGCCTTATTATACCTCTGTATAAAGTTTTACATAATTAAAGCCTAGTAATTGAGCTTTAAAATGGTGTAAGTTGCATGAAAATCGATTCAGTAGTTTAGTAAAAAAGGTTAATGCTAATGATAATGTAAAAAATGTTGAAAATTCATACAATTTCACAGTGTGGGTTATTGTGTTTAAATGAAACAAAATGTGCGTAAGATAAAAAAAATTAGTCGTGTCAATATTTGGTATTCCTCCTCTAGCTCTGACCACTGCTCTCATGCGATTCTTCATCGACCTTATCAACTTTTTAATGGATGATTGTGGTATTCGACCCACTCTTCTACCAACGCAGTCTTGAGCTCATTGATGTTTGTCGGAGCTGGATTCCACGCTCTAACTTTCCTTTTGAGCTCGTCCCATATGTGCTCAATGGGATTTAAATCGGGGCTGAGCGCTGGCCAATGCATAGTGTGAATTCCAACTTCGTTCAGGAAATCACGTGTGGCCCGAGCAGTGTGACATCGGGCATTGTCATGCATCAAGATGAAATTTTCCCAATAAAGCCTTGATAAGGGACAACTTGATCCAGTAGAACATTTTCAATGTAACGATCACTGGTCAGACCTCCTCCCGGCCTCCCCAGGAACGAAAACAAGGTCCGTTTTGCCTTCTAAGGAAATTCCAGCCCACATCATGCAAGATCCGCCACCATATGCAACGGTTTCCACAAAGCAGCACTGTGAAAACCGTTCACCGGGACGACGGTATACCCGACCTCTCCTGTCGCTGCCATGGAGACACATCCTCGTCTCATCTGTGAACAGGACTGACTGCCATTGCTCTATGCTCCAATCCAAATGTTCTCGAGCAAAGTGAAGGCGTGCTTGACGATGAGCTGTGGTCAACTTCGGGCCTGTAACGGGTCTTTTCGGAGTAAGGTTAGCTTCTTTCAACCTTCTTCTAACTGTCCACTGACTGACAGTCACCCCGCGAACTTGACGTAGCTCCTGCTGCACATCTACGCCGGTAAGGTGTCGATTTCGGAGAGAGGTCGAGACCAAAAACCGGTCGTCACGCTCCGAGGTGCACCGGCGTCGGCTGGTATTAGGCCTCCAAGTGAAGGTACCAGTCTCTTGAAACCTTCTGTATACTCTCGAGACAGCGGACTGACTCATATTCAAACAACGAGCGACTTCTCGCTGGTTCAACCCTTCTTGCAACAGGGCAACGACTTGAGCGGCTTCTTCAGGTGTTGTATCCATAATTTTCTTCAAATGACGGCTTTAATTTGCAGAGATGTGTTCAGGTCAACGTCTAATGAGCAACTGATAAGAAAAAAACGATTACAGGGGGTTTTATAGGGGGTTGTGTCGCGCAAGTTGTGAATAGAGCGCAGAGCAGTTTACGGGAGGTTGCGTTCAGTTGCATTCTAAGTACAAGTGTTTATTTAAATTACTGATATTATGCTACCATTTGAAAGCCTAATTACTAGGCTTTAATTATGTAAAAACATTATATAGAGGTAAAATAAGTCATTTTTTAGTTATATCACTTTTTATGCGCACTTGAGGCTTGAGTCGATTTACTTGCACGCGAGAGTAGTATATAGGTAGATACGCCACCCGTGCCTCAAAAACGATCCACCAGCTTACAAGCCAAAGAGCTTACAAGTGAATACAGTTGTAAGCTCTTTGTTTAAGAATTTTCTGAATACACCTATAAAACATAAGACTCTAAAATCCCAAGGGATTTTCGAACTGCAAGCAACTGATGCTATGATTATAAATAAAATTTCACTAAAATGATACGTCTCAGTGATTGATTTATACAATCATATCTTATAGGTACTGTAAGTGGTTATTCTTGAACTTAAGAAATATATGAATGGGTTTCGATAATTCATTGTAAGCAACAGTCGATACTTACCCTCAGGTTGGCTGCCCGCTGTAGTTAGTAACTCATTTTAATTAAAACAAACTTTATTAGGTCCCCGGATTCAAACTAAATATTTTCCTGTTTAATATGTACTTTATTTTATATTAAAGTTCAAAGCTTATGACCAAAAAGTGTTATTGTATTTTCAAATTTAATACAATAGGGCAAGGAACAAAATAACATGGATTTTATTTTCCGGCGACCTAGTAAAGGCGTTGTAACAAAGGGCTTAATACAATCATAAAACCCCTGGGAAAACAATTTGATCCAACCAAAATGGGCTGTTTTTTTCATGTTTTGAGTCAATTAATTGTAAATATAAGCACATAATGTTTTATTAAAACACAAGTATTAAGATCGGTTAACGTGTCATATTTAGTAATACTGCATATCAATAAATATAACCCTGATATCATATTTTTGAATCCGTGTCTTCAAAATAGTGCATACCCTGTGCGTCCAAACAACCCGAAACCGACACATGAAATGATTCCCACTTATTCGCCTATTTTGCTTCACAGATTTAAAACCATAGGCGATCTCCTGTCATTGACAGCACTCAATTTGACAAAAATGTAAATTATTTATTGTTTTTGCGATTAATGTATATTGCATACCCTACTCATAATTTCTATGCAGGCCACTGTTGACGACTAACTGATCGCAGACTGTAGGTACTATTGACTTAAAGTGCCTTCCAAAACACTATGTCATTTCTTTGGAATCAGGTTGTTTAGCCTGCATTCTCAAAGTCAAAATACACTCATTCAATTTAGGCTTATAATAAGCACTCATGAACGTTAAAACACAAATAAAATACAGTATAAAACATTTTGCATACTAAAGTACAAAGAAGCACTCAAGAAATCTCCCCGGTAAAAGCCTATTTGATTTTGAAAACAGTGATTTGTGTACGAATTGAAGCTGTCACAGTTCAAATGGATTTCTATGAGATAAGTACATGATCGGCAATAATAAAGTGTTTTATTTCTGGCCTTAAACACATGTAATTGTCGAATTCAAATTCAGGATCAATCAATCAGCCAATTTTCTTCCACTGCTGAACATAGGCCTCCCGCGAAGGCGAACAATCCCAATTCGGAGCAACCCGTATCCATCATTTGCTTGTAACCTTTCGCTAATCGCTGCCACAGGTCGTCATACACTACGCTTGCCTAGACGAGACCTCTTTTCTAGCACGTTTCGGCAAGAACAAAAGGAGACCCATTTCTGTGTTTGTGAAATATAAAGACGATGACGTCGTAAAATTCAGTGTTGCATTGTAAAACTTAGTGTTATTGGCGTCATCTGAGGTCTCTTGTTTCGGACATTAAGTTATAATCATATTGGGTATTTGACCCAATCGTTGACGCACTTTTTATGAACTGTCAAAAAGGAACGTTTCCATATATTTTGTATGAGATTATTGAAATGTGACGTCATTGCTCACTAACATCAATTGACCTATATTTATTGTTTTCAGTGTATTTAAAAATACAATATTGCAAATAAACAAAAGTGATCAATGAAACGACATGTAAAATAAAGTGCACTTTTATGAAAATAACGTTTGGTATTTTATTGCGAATGGTGGAGAATACCGAATTAATGAACAAATAAAATAAACCTAGCTAACGAAGTTTCCTTACACAACCATAAGAGGTTTGTGGTCGATGACAAGAATGGAGGCTATTATCGTGAGCTGGTTATACCTATGATAACATGCTTACTTAATTATGAACGTTCACAAAATCTATATCAAATTATTCCGAACCGGTTTCCATGTTGTCTGAGCTCCCTGAGTTGGCTATCAATATTGCAGTAACAAAATAGTAACTACATAACATGTAACTTAAAGTTTTCGGTTTCAATTTACGATTGACTTAACTTAGATAATCAACATTTTAAGGTTATTTTATTCTACGTTTTGAATTTCCTGGACCTATGCCATATATTAAACATTGATTGATTTCCCTGCATCGGGTAAGCGTCATTATAAAACTGCCTCAGTTATTAAGTGCCCTATAAATCATACGGTAGTAATGCGCGAACTATTAATTGTGAGAAAATGAAATTTCAGCATGAAATATGCGACAGATTATATTAACACTGCTTTTCCATCAAAGGAACTAATCATTATAACGTTCGTTAGCTAAAATATATAAGTGTAACTTTTAATTGTGATAGTCATTTCTTTCATGTTTGATCCTTTATTTTAAGCTTTAAATGAGCATAAAAAATCTTTTAGATAAAAAATCTTATTTTTCTCTGAGGATTGTAGGTATTATTATTTATTTGTGATTTACATCTACAAGCTCTGAGGCAAACCATTTGGCATAAATTATTCTGAACATTCACATTCTGGGCAAAATTCAAATACCTAATAATTCTTAACTGATAACCTCTTCATTTCCTTTCTTTCTTAACCTCTTGTTATATAAAAGTACAAATTTAACTTTGCTATTTTTATTTATTTCAAGCACGAAATTCGTACAAGGTTGTGTATACGCGTAGCTCGCATCCGTTCCCCGTCCCCAAGCTGTCGTGTCCTGTCCACACAACCCAATAAACAATGTACGTAGTAAGAAAACTTTAACGTTTCAAGCGGTGAAAAATATTCCCGAGCGGCGATCAATTTCTCGGCAACCACAATTTATTTTGAGTATTCTTTATTTTCATCGCGCTCGTATTCTTGACAGACGTTTTAGGTGTTCTTTTTTAGTTTAAATTAGTTTTCTGCGTCCGTGGTCTGGTGTTCAGGGCATTTATATCGCAGAACGGGGACGACTCCCGGTTCGAAATCCACAAGGCGACCGCATAGTGAAAGTCTCTTTGTGCCATTTTGTCCAGTTTGGTTTGTACATTACAGGCTATGATGCTAGATTTGGGGGGCACGGTAAGCCGTCGGTCACAGCTACAAATTTTAGGCAAATATGGCTCAATCTCCCCTCCCCATGGCTTTGCTATATGGAAAGAACTGTTCACTTCAGTTGGATGTTATCGGCTGATGATGAGATGTTTACCAGTATTGGTAGCAAAGTTCTACACGACTCTTGTAATAAAAAGGATATACTTTTGTAATTGCTTAGCTTGAATTTACGTCACAAGATGAGTGACGTAAATTTAAGGCAAAGCTTCTAAAAAGGATATCTTTTGTAATGGCATAATACTTAACATATTGACTCCTAAACTATACAATTATGTATACGATAGTATTTTCGCATGCTAAAAATGATGAACTTACAATATACTCGTAGTTGACAAAGCGATTAGAAAAACATTACTTTGGCGAAAACTGGATTATTTTTATCTCCTCATTAGTCTGATATTCACGTAAACGGTGAGTTTACTAAAACGGCAAAAATATTGTATGAAAAATAAATATGGTATATTTTTGTCCCTCTTAATATTCTTAACACGTTAAAATGTAATCACATCAAAAGCTCCTCGCATTGCAAAAGCTTTAAGGATCAAATAGCACCCACGCTATAAGAATACTTCGCCTTTGCTTCTTGCCATTTCTGAGTATCCGACGAACATATTGTGGATTGGCAAAATATCTCTTAAGTTACGAGCAATATGGTTTTATTTGGGAAAGCCTTTCAATTCCAGTAAGTCATATATATTTATTAGAAAAACAAATGAAAGCAATATTTTGAGACATTTTTCAAGCGTCAGTCAGCGTCCGCGGTCAGTGCATGCAAGTGAAAGTATATTTTGGAGGCAGTTTCTTAAAAAATATTTTAAATTAGTTATAGCATTATTCCATCAAGTATATTTTGTCTACGTGGTAACAATCCAAGAGGTTTCATGACCACGGAGATCGTACTGTAGCTTTGTATGCTTTGGAAGGTTAGAAGTAAATTGATCAGATCTCGTGGTTTTGAGGATTTTTTTTCTCCCTGTTTCTATCATCGGCACAGGACTACACATGTATTATAGCTTTGTGAAGATTGAGCTGTAAGCTATCACCTCCTCCTTTGTATTATTCGGCTATCCATCCGATAACTTAAGATTACGATAATTGCGTTACTTGAGCGATCGTCAACAGACTAGTTACTTTGCCAAAGAGCCTTTTATACATCGGTAGTTGCATTGAAACCATGGCTACGATCATAAGCTAGTTTAAAAAGTCTGAATCTATGCTTAGATTGTTCGTCATCTATATTACTAGGTTTCCATATCCCTATACGATATAACTATATCGCCGGGCATGAACTTGTTTCACGCCTAAATTTTACATTTATTCGAATATTACAACCAATACAGTAATATCACTTATATTTCGCAGATACATTAATCGCTATATTGCAGTACCTTTATAACAACCGTCTGGTATATCTCATCCCCTGGGCAAAGCGGAGGAAGATAACTCTTTTATAAATCGCCGACAGAAATTATTGCCCAATACAGGAATGTGTATAAAATCGTTTCCCAATTTGGTATTCCGCGCTTGGAAATTGCTTATTAGTGTATTAAATCATAATGCACACCTGTTTGTTATATGATATATGAAAAGAGTTTTTGGTGTTGGATTTTTTATCATCAACTCATTTGTGTCCCTTACGAGCCTACCTATAAAAGGGTGATTACGCCTTAGTCGTCAACGCGGGCCCAGTGCGGATTGACCGACTTTACTCAACTCAATAAACTTCTTCGCAGGTTTCCTCATGATGTTTTCCTTCACCTTTAGAGCGTTGGATAATTTTATATGTAATTTCGAAAATTCTAACATTGGTACGTGGCGATATTTGAACCTGCATTCTCTACCACCGACGCGTTGGATTTTTAACAGAGACTTATTATTTTTTTATTAAATACCTTGGTAACCAAGAAGAAAAAATAAATAACCCGCTGATGGTAAATGGTGTTTATCCGTGTATTACACCAGATGCCGTTTGGTGACGGCTGATAGAATACAATTGTACCATACTTACTCTTCGCACGGGTGGTGTAAGATACGGCATACGGAGAAAATTAATAAAAAATGAAAAAAAAAATATATTTATTTGACACTCCTTATAACAATGGTTTACCGTAAGAATACAAAGTAAATATTCAATTTACATTCAGTTACATTCAGTGACAGTCTATAGATGACACTTCCTCCAACCCACCTGTGATGTGAGGATAGTAAGCTAAACTATCAGTGAAAAGAGAAATAAGTGACAAAAAAGGGAAATTAATTTTATTCTCTTCTTAAAATCTCAATACATCCATCCCTCGCACATCCTACATTCCATTGTCTTGTTAAAACTATATTTGTGTTCACAAAGTGAGACTACAGTGACTACTTATGACAATGGTGTATGCAGCAAATTTAGAACCTTTCTTCGCCCTTCAGCCTTGAAATTGCCATACCTAAATATTAACTACATGGTATGAAAAATAGTGATGCTTAAGACACTTAAGCTGGCAACCTTATAAGTTTAGCCGTACTCTTTCAGGTTATATGTGAAAACCTAATAAGATTAATATTGCAATTAATTTGATATGCGGGTAGTGATATAATCATGATTAACGAGGATATATTTAACATACTTTCTCGTAGTGGGCGCCATCTTGTGAGAAAAGTGGAAGTTTCACCTTCATAGATTACGCCGACGTTCTCAGTCCATTGGTTTTTTACTACACTGTATAATAAAAGAGTTAATAACCAGGGAAGGAATGTATTACAAAGTTTAAGACAAAGATAGTTTCACAGTGTTACGAGGCATTTTGCCTGACTATTTTGAAAAGGAGGTTTTAGAAAAAGCTTTTAAAATTGTTCTGTTTTCTACAGATTTTCTAGGTTATCATGACACTTGGGATTTGAGGCGATCCGCAGTATCGATATCTTAATCGTTATTGTATTCATATGCTCTTCTATGAGGGACGCATAATAAAATGTAATAACTTTTAAGTATAGAATTTTAAAAGCTGATCAACATATTGAAGCTTATAGAATTAAGTCTAGATTGGTAGCTAATAAAATTATGCCTGCCTAAATATTGGCAAACCTTCTTAATGATGCAATGCAATGTCTAGATTAAATATCTATATATCGCTAAATTTTATATTTTCGCAGTCTACCTAAAGTTTTCGTTTTCGATAAAACGAACCTATTCCCGTCTAACTGTCATTTGGAATTCAAGTTCGTGTTGATTTGTTGATTTCACATCCCAAGACCAAAGTTTCCTTTTAGATAAACAAAAGCCCACTGTAACTGTCAGTTGTAATTCAAGTCCGTCTCGATTCCCGTAAGTTATTTGAAACGTGGCCAAATCGATCCATTGTGGCCCTAAGCTCCTACGAATCGTGACAACGGTAGAAAATTGGTAGCTACGATCTACCTAACTTTGTTCGGCTACTAAGGAAACAATGTTTTGGCAATAAATCCACATGTTGCCCGCTTTAGGGAATGCAGAAATGGCGTTTATTATTACATATAGGCGACTTTTAAATTGCATTAACCTTAGTAGTAGACAGAGCAGTTTTTGACAACATTAATACTATTTTACTAGGTGGTAGACTCAATATGATGTAAGTAACCTAGATAAGTATCCGTCAGTGACATTTATTTATATTTTCAGCCGTTCAGGCCAACAGTCCGCCCCGATATTCGTCATTGAGAGGATTAATACCCTTTTTCATCACATATCCTAAAGGACATGTGATATATGATGACATGTGACATCCCTATATGGATACTTAGTAAACAGGCTGAAATACATTATTTGCGTAAGTGGTAACTGATGTATCTTGTTAAATTTTGTCTTTAGCGTAACACATTTTACAGAAAGAACGTAGTTAGTTTAGACATTCGTATAAAACGTACACCATGTATGCCAAAAAACGTATAATATTTGGTATTATCAGGTACCATTCAAAATTACCTCTACAAGGATTTGTCTAAGTTGACAAATATTCAACAACCGTGTTCTAATACGTCAAAGCTCCAAAGCGCAAGCTCGCTCGCCCTAGCAGAAAGTGAGCCAGGCATCGTTCAGTCGGCAACACAACGATGGGGCAAGCGCTTGTGTCGCCACCTCGCGATAAAAGTTGCGGAACTCACGAAAACTTTGACGAACATTGCAAATTTTATTAAAAATCGAAACGAATTTTAAATAAAGAACACATTATGTTCTATTTTTGAAATATTGTATAATTCATTGTGGGTCAGCTTACACTTAATGCGATTACAACGCGTGTGAAATTGATACTGACTGATGTATTACGAGTGTTGTTTCTAGTGATGGATCACTTGGAACAATAGATGCAGCCATCAATATGCTCTGCTATGTAAGTTTTATGTACAAAAGCGAACACAATTTAATATAGGTATAGAAATGTTGTTTTCGTCAGCTTCGTGACGATATTGCAAAATTCATATCAAATTTCTTGTGTTGATTAAACCGTTTAATCGTCATTAAAATTTCAACTTTGATATAGGTAATTCAAAGTTTTGTACCAGGAATGAGCATTATTTAAAACATGAATAATTATATTTATTGTTAATATTTAAATTTACTATCAATATGGAAATTCATTCTCATTATTTGTGGTCAAGATTAATTTGTCAAAAAAATACGGAATCGATTCACAGCTAAGTTAACAATATTTTTGAATAAAATGCCTCAAACGATAATCGTAATTTATATTTTTATATGTTGACTGTAAATTTTCAGCGTAATTAGTGTAACTACTTAATTTTAAATAAAGAAGATACCTATTTTGCATTTTCCCATTTCATAAGCTTTTTTTGCAATTCAAAGACAAAGCCCAAAGGAGACGTAAATTTTATTCCGGCATTAAAATCTAAATAAGCACATACTTCATTCCATTATCTTGTTAAGATGAATAACATGTAGCATGAAGATTTACAACATAATTACGTATAACTTTAGAGATAAAATTTATATTTCAAAGTTTACATTTGAAATTCGGAACGCTGTAGGAATTTGAAATTGTAATTACAATTGTGGTTATGGAATAAATGAGTCATGGAGTATCCGCGGGTGATAAATATTTATTATTTTAAATCGTTTGAGTTAACATTATATTGCTTCAACAACACAGGCGTTTGTTGGTTTCAAAGCTAATTTCAAACAAACACGAAAGCTCCTACAATGTTTACAAGACGGTCCGGACGCTCACTTGATGGTAAGTGATGAAAATACACCTGACCATGTCAGAGTGGCATTGATTGACACCAACAACTGATACACTGTTATTATACCTCATCAATGCGGCTCTGCGCCCATCACCCGAGATAACAGATGTTACATCACTTATACCCGGTGGTAATTTTACTACAGCTATCCTGAACATAGAAGTGTAAAACACTTCTGTTTCACGGGACGATATCTGGCACTGCGGCGGTACCTACCTAGACGACTCAGTACCGAATCTACCACCTAGTGACCGAAATTGTATGTCGAGCTCACTGGTACTTTGAGGTGCAAGTTAAGCCGTTGGTTCCGACTATTAAAGCACAAAGTGACTTTCACTATGCGTTCTCCCATGGGATTGAACTCACGAAACCCAGATCAAGCAACCAACTAAAATCAACAACCATTAGACCACCAAGGTAGTGCTAATTTGATCAAACAGTCAAACCGATTCGTGTTTATCCACACAGAGAGTAGATACTGCAATAAGAATGAAGCTTAGTAAATCGGTACATTTAATTCCCAACCAAATTAATCGTCAAACACATCTGAAACTATCTATCAATAATCCTTTG
>PQWD01006499.1:0-66056 GCA_019425675.1 Leucinodes orbonalis | reverse complement strand
TAGGTTTAATGTCGAACGAAATAACGGTCTTATACAAATATTATCTAATAACAAACTTATTTTTTTTTATAAAATAGGGTGGGTGCACCAGTCCCACACCAGGAACCAGTAGTACACCATTTCTAGTTTCAAATCAAAATATTAACAATCTGTCAAATTCCTCGCCACTTTTGTTTCGTTTAGCACTGCCGTACTTCTACAAATCATACAGCCATAAATAAAAGCGACAAACACGGCATCTACATCCATTTAAAAAACAAAATTCGAAACGACAATCGTTCACTTCGTTTCGGGCGGCCATATTAGTAAGCGACACGTCTACGGTAAGTTTTTTAAACTGTTTTAATTTTTGTTTATATCAATTGCTGTAACCGCTTTTCTAATTATACGCGTCATATTTCTGTAAAGCAATAATATTAGGTCTCATTTCATCAGCAAATGCTAATTTTAATCAATAATTGTCATTGGTCAATTAATGGATCACGAATTGAATGATTTTCCGTAATATTCCATTTGGTCTACAACTGGTGATTTAGCTTTTGATTATTTTTTTATTATTTTTTAAATGTAGGTTTACTCAATACTGCAATTAAATATTATAAAAAAAACAATTACAATATCCACAATTTCCCAGTTATAGACCAGTGGTTTATTACTGGTAACATCTATACTACGAGTGTGTTCCAGTAATTCACCACACCTACATTTATTTACAGACATGCCGCCGAAGAGAACTTTTTTTAACTATAAAGGAAGATGTGTTAAAAAGCGATTGACGAAATAAGTAATGGTGCAAAAATTAGAGAAACTTGTCGAAAATACAAAACATACCCCACACTACGATCATAAATAAAATAAATTTAAAATATCCAGTTCAACGAAAAATGGGACCTCCCACTATATTGACCAAGCAAGAGGAATCCTTGCTCAAATCTTGGATAATAGCAAATGGCAAAGAAAGGATTTCCAGTCAATAAAGAAATGGTAGTTGACACTATTAAGAAAATTATAACTATGTTTTTATAGAGTTCTGAAATTCATAAATTTATGCCAAAAATTTAATTCTTTGTAATTTTTTTAAGAAGTACTGTCATTGTTTTCTTTTTATTTTGATTTATTTATGTTTTTTACTCATGTTAATTCATAATATTTTATGGTTGCAAGTTATGATTATAATACTTGTGTAAGTGATATGAAACTCTTATTAATTATCTATAGTTCTTTTCTTAATTAACAACATTATTAGCTTTGTAGCATGTAAGTATTCTTGAAACTTGTAGACGATGAAAAGTTGTGATGATTATTACGTACTAAATAATTTAGTAATTAAAATAAAATATATTCATTATAAAAATAATTTTAGGTATTGGTTCACTATTGGCTCAACCTTGGTCTATTGCTGTACGATCTGGTCAACCTTAGGCACATTGCGACTTTCCACATTAATTGTTAAATAAAAATAAACTTAACAATATTAAGGAAATTGGAATAAGCTACATGATTCTATGGTAGACAACGAGTAGTTAACTCTTTTTTTGCAATGATTGTTGTAACAATTGAGTCACAACATCAAAATTGCGTTAAAATGTCGCTTAATCGGTTTGTTACTGGTACACTCACCCTACTTATTGGAATATAGAGTCAGGTAGACTGTGAAACTAGATTCGTTGACTTCCTTGCCTCACAAGTTATGTGAGTATACTGTGACATAAGTATATATTTATTCATTTATATAATTTGACATGATTTAAGTAGATCCCACATATAGGTATGCCTATGTACAATACATTTTATATTTAATAGGTTAATCGCCTAAAAAGACTAGATTACCACTATATTGTATTGCAAAACGCCACGCTGATCATTTGTATGTTATGTCATAGGAATTTTCTTCGAACGGCAATCATACGGCAATACAGTCGGAGATCTCGCACCTAGCGTCCATTAAACATGTTCCGACTTCTGCAAACGTTTATTACGTAACACAAAAGTGATAGTACATAAAATTATGTTTAAGTATGCCGTTTTGTGTGCAAATACCGTTTAGGCGTTTGCCTGCGTTTGACTGCTTTCACTGTTTCACGTAGTTCGGGACAAACAAAAACGTATTCGGTTATATTAATAATACAATTTTATACATATCTACACAACTAACTATTTACGATTATGGTAATCCGCATAAAAAAATATTTAATTTTTGAATTTGCATTACAAAATAATTTTGTGTGTCTGCCTCTTATTAATCTAAAATCTTCACAGCAACTTAATAAATAATTCCATTGAAAATGTATGGAAATCCAGTGTTTTGACAGATTGAAAAAAGTAGCTCAGTTGAGTTTCAGTTCAAATCCCTGTTATGGAAATCTTCACTGAATCACCAAAGTTTTAACTCAAAGATGCTCAATACTTTTAACTATGTTCCTATTTATTTATTCTAAATTACAGTTTGGGTTCGAAAACGTTTCACGGCAGTAATTTTAAACGCGTGTGGATTACTAGCCAGAACGGTCCGAGGTCAACAACTTTCTTGTTTCGAAAAACTTGTAACGATTTAAATTCTATTTCATATACATAACTTAGATAGATCGTAAAAGGTTATAATTTAACATCGCGTTCCCTATCTTGTACCAAATAAGCAGACCTTTAATTTAAAAGCTCTAATACTCATAATAGCTTTCAATAAATTCTTAAGTGACTACTTTTTTACTTTAATACTTATTCAAATACGTTACTGTCTGTGATATTCTTGATTATTTATGCACCTGTCATCGATGGCTATAAAAATCTATTTTTGAAACCGTGTGACTTGCAGCCAAATAAATATAAATTCTATTAGGACAAACTTTCTAAATAGATTTTATCAGCACCAACAGACTGGTTAGCATCCTTCTTGCTTTAAATATCAACCGGTGTTTTGCTGGAACATATTCGCTTTGCTTCAACCCATCGCAGACTATACTGGATATGGGGTTTTTCAGTAGATTCCCTGCCTCCACAAAGTTACGCAAAATACTGGTCCATAGGGCCGGAGCACGACCTACGCTACCCTTCCAAGACAAACATATTATTATTACAAAACATACATTTTGTTAAAAGACTTTAATTTCGCATGAGTTTGTTTCAGTAAAACAAACTCTTATATGTGACGAACCTACCACTATTGCATTGCACATTGCGTTGTTTTATGTCGTTTCTCTCCCCTATTTTAATGTAAAATAATGGCAGTCCTGTTTACGGAGTTAATCATTAGGCGAGTTGGAAAGTTTGGAATCAAAACCGACGTACATGTCGCGCTAATAGGGCGTCCTCTTTGAGGAGCCCTAAAAAGTTTTAATTAACTCCCTTTGATAACGTTCTCGGACTCGATCATAACTATTCGGATGTTTACACCGAGTTCATACCTGTAATTTAGCTAGGGATTTACGTTGTTAACTATTATCCTACTAATAGGGAATATCCTACAACTAGGGAAACAACAGGGGCAAAATTTAAAATTTAATAAAAAGGAGAGAGGACAAATTTTAGATTGTTCTCAAAGAATATCGAGTACAGAATCAGTCGCAAAAAATTCGTAACATTACGTATCACAGTGCCCTTATCCTGAAACACAAAAGTGCGTAATACTCCTGTTTCACGGGACGATATCTGGCACTGCGGTGATGTAGTACTTACCTAGACGGCTCAGAGTCTACCAACTAGTATATTAATATGTTTAATATTTATTTTATATCAGTAAGTAGTGACAGAAAGTAGAAATAAGTAAGTAAGTATATTATTTTAAACAAGTTCATTCAAATATAAAAAAAAGATAAAGTGTAAACTTGACATACTTATGTTATATCATTTAAGATTAAGAAAAGCAGTTTCCTATCCCAATTTCTCGGAATGAAATCATTAATTTATGCGAAACAGAAATATCAGTTAATTTATGTCAATATAGGTACGTGCATAAATTTTAGTGGCCTATGAATGAAGTATCAGTTACTATTGAGTTTCTTACTGTATTTTTAGAAAACTACAGTCCAAACCCGTGGTAGCTTAATTTGACTTTCATAGGTGCTCTTTACGGACCGTAACTGAATAAATACTTATTGATTTTGGATAACAAAACGTAGTCTTCTGTGTTTTGGCAATAAACACGTCGCTTTCATTTTTTGAGCAGATTTTCAGTTAATTATTTTACTATTTTAAAAGTTTTGGGTACCTGCAATATTTTATCATAAAGAGAATTCCTCGATCAATGGTGCGGCTTTCAAAGTTACAGAAGTCAGATATGTTATGTAACTTATGTAAGTCTTATCTTTAGTTACCATTGTAATAACATTAAATTGCTGTATTTATTTTTGTCATTAAGACTAGTTTAGGAGACTGTTAATAAAATCATTGCCATAAATATACTAGCCAATCCAGAAATAATTGCTCCTACCTGGGTCATGATGAGTTGATGGTATTTTGGATTGATATCTGTTTAGTATGTTAAATTTTAGTAAATTTGTTTAAGTATACAAATAATAGGTATTGGTACAATAAACAAAGGTCATCGTGTGTTGTTATTATTTATTTATATGGATGCAATAATTGAATCCGCCGCCTGGGAACTGTGATTATCATCATTATTTTATTGTAGTCGTGAACTAAGGTCAAGGTTCTGTGTGGGCATCCAACATGGTGATGCCTACAATATTAACACCCACGGATAAACGCGGTACGCACATACATAGTGCAATACATAAGTAATCACAAATGCACGATTTTTTAAGAAAAGGAAAATGTAAAACAATTATACCTGATTTACAAACAGATCTTTTTATGTCTGGAACGTTATTTAGATAATGTATTGTGATATAATTATATTCGCAAATGAGTAAAGTTACTGAATTCACTTAATTCTGTAAAATTATATGAATAACAAAGCTTTGGATGAGCAACTTTTTAAGGTAAAAACACTTGACATATATACTGAGGCACTATTTCTCTCCCACATCTAACCGATCCATTCACCGTACTCAAGTTGAAGGCTAGACGTGATTTGACGAGTGAGCAATATTTATTGCTTCTTATTCCTGCAACTCATTTCTCTTAATAACACAAAAACTGTGTTTACCATAGTCATTTTGTTGGCAACACACTACGCGAGTCACGCAACATCGGTTCGCGAGCGATCGGGTGTTATGAGTGCCATAAAAACCTTATATCCGTTATCCGATGTGTGTATGAAGATCACCATTTTATAATAGCCACTAATCGTAATAGCTTAAAGTGTTCTTTTCATTGGCCGGCCCACAAAGGGGTGAGTGAGGTACGGCCCTTGTAAAAGAGTTCAACGCACGTTTGCGCTTTGTTGGGATGCGTTCGTGCAAAACTATAACCTACATCTACCACTTTATGAGTGCTCCGTTTTCCTCTGTGATAATAAGTCAGAGCAATCGTCAGAGCAAATATAAGTAATTGATGTCACCTTTGAACTCATGACCTGGTACTTAAAGCAGAACATTTCTAATGTTAATTACAAGACATTACAATTCACGGCCGGTTTATGTTCAATTCATAACATATGCCACTCGGCCAACTTTCTAGAAATACACAGTCAATACTCAAAAAGGCTAGGCGAAGGCAATGACGTGTCGCGCCCACACTCAAGAGACGGATGTAAGAATTCGATGTATGCAAATACACTTACTTATCGAGGGCAAGGGGTCCTGAGAGCCACACGCTCCCTCTGCGCCGATCTAGGGCGCTACAGGCGACGAAAAGAAATCACAACAATAACACTTCTTGATCACTCACTGCACAGACAGACAATGTTGCTCAACTGCTCTTACGCACAAAGATCAGAGATACAACTCAATGTATGCCGTATTAGTAACTAGCACGTACACGGAAGAATACGCGACAGTGTTGCATTTTTGTGTGAGGGAGGCATCGCCTCATTCGTGCACGAACGCGGCTCAAATGTCAGTCGGTGCGCAGGCGCAGCTCGCCCGCGCCCAGCCGCGTGACGTCACTGCGGTATTCAAAATGGCGGCGTGGAATTCGAGAGCCTACATTGGGTACTGGCAGCAAAGAAGTCGCCTTACGCCTGTACTTGCGTTTGTTGAGCTAGTTAATTTTTAAACAACTGCCTATTAGAAATTTGCATAATAGCTTGGGTTGAACATAAAACGTAGATCTCGTTAATTAATCTAAATGAAAGCGTTATTATGTATATTATTAATTTAGTAAACGTTTCATGTAGGTATATTGATATTGTTACGTGTATTTATACGGTCTTGTATTTCATAAATGATAAAGAACTTAAAAAAGCGATTTCAATAAATGTTGGCGATTGATATTGAATAAACAATGAATAGCTCGGAAATTCCTTAATATTTTTAACATAATCTTCAATACCTACTTATTTTAAGTGTCTATCAAGTGTCCACACTTATCATAAAAAAATGTAACGGTTAAACCTACACCTATTAAACTTTCCTATGAAAGATAATGAGCGTCGACGTTTTCAAATTCCATAATAGGACAGAAAACAACCGGTTCTGTGGTCAAATATTTTTATTCGAACTGTACAAGCCCCTTTCACTGGCATGAAAGAGACGGAAAGACTATTCATTCATATTATCAGAGAGAGGAACAGGAATAGACAATAAGGTTACCCTTGTAGACCTATTACAACGTTTAGGCAGTTGCAATTCGATGTCACGTCAAAAGCTTGTTTTGACAATTGCAGGTTCTATTGTTATTTTTTCGTCTCGTTGACGCAATACAACACTTTGTCAAAATTGCATTATACTACGGTTTGGATTTTCGGTACAAGGTATTCTTGTAGCCTTTCCGAAGTATGTAGCTTTAAAGTAGGTAGGTATTAGTACAAAACCAAAGATAGAGAACTATTAACAAGTATCTATATGTTTTATTCAAAATGACAATTCTATTAATGTTAAGTTTTCTCACTTGAACCTGCCACAGTCCTCTGCTACTACTGTACTTTTTTTCCTGATCCGACCTTCACCTGTGAACTAAATGTTTTGTCCAACAGTGAGATTATAAGTCTGTGATGTAATGATGAAGAATACTCCCATTACACATAGAAACAACCAGACCATTAACAGGGTCTAGGTGTTTCTATGTATATGTATGTGTTTACAAAAAAAATCAAGTATGTTTATCAGTGTGTTGTTTAATACCCTAACTACAAGTTCTTTATTTGAATGAAGTCGACAGGCAAGAATTGTGATGTTGTGTTATTGAACAGTCTTTTAAATTTTACTCAATCGATCTCTCAGCCAATATTCCTGTTGCCTCTTGCAACAGATGCCAGGTATCTTTGATTGCTCACTTATATAAAAAAATTCAAGCCTATTCCTATGCATTCTTGCGAAGCCTTGCTAATGTCTAGACTCAATTTGCATTCTAAAATGACTGCGAAGCCGTGCTGAGCGGGCATTAGGTTAATGCAGGTATTTAGTGACGTGCTCGGCGTTTCGTAAATCTAATGTTATCACGTATTCTACATTCTGTGTAATATTTATATAGATAAGTATTGTCACCTATATAAAATATGATAGTATTTCTTTTTAGCCCCCGACGGAAAAACGACGGGGGCTATACGTTTAACGTATCTGTGTGTGTCAGTCCGTGGTATTGTAGCACCCGATAGTACCTGGTGAACCTATCTCGACATTTTGTTTTTATAAGTAGCAAGTATTGTCAACGACTCGTGTGCGACCTGAGTTCCGGATTCGATCGTGGGCACTACAATTACTTGTGTGTGTGAACATGCTCATGGTATACCCGCAACGCCCTAAGCCGAGGTTCGAGCCCCGTTCGGGGACGCCCTTAAGTTCGTTGTGTAAATTTTAAGGCTGAGAGCCATCTGCGCTCGCCAATTGCCCGGTGTAGCTGTAAAGGCCATCTGCGGCCAACAGCAGTAGTCAGTTCGAAAAAAAACATACTCATGTTTGGATTGGTTTAAGTGTTTCTATGTGCATTTACAAAAAAAGTGTATTAGTATGTTAAGTAGGTACAAGCTCTTTTCCTAAATTAGGGTTAGATGACACAGTGTAAATGTCAGTGTACATAAAAAAATATAATATATAAACATTGTTTGCGCTTTATCGGTCGATATGTCAGCTAACTACCAAAGGTTCCGGGTTCGTCTGAGCATGATGGATTAGTTTTTTCCTTAATATCGGCTAAGCGGGCATTAAACCCGTTGCCATTTAAATTAATTGGTGTTCACTTTTTGTATCGCCCTCTAGATGACATCACTTTTCTCGTCTTCTATGTCCACTGTTGAACACATTCATTATTAATTCAGTAGAATAATGAATTTGAAATAATACTGCAAATTTTAACGCTATGAGGATGTTTTACGGACGGTCTAAGACTAATAATGAATTGTCGAAGTCGGCACTTGACTTAGACAATGCGGTTCGGGTTTGTACCCACGATCCCCGGATTCCGCAGCAATCTCAACTCATCGCTCAGACCACTAGAACTTATACCACTTTTTATGTGGTAATGGCATGTGGAATTCTTTTAAGTACATCCATTTAAGTTGAATACCTTAAAGTGTTGTTAGTTTTCCAATTAGAAAAGACAACATAAACGCGCATAATTGTTGGCACTTTCATACAGTGCATCTGACCTAGTGTTTGCTTTCTGCGTCTGCAATCAAGCCGAATTACACGCATCGAGGAGAAGTCACAAACCACTTTCTACACAATGTGCCATTAAAGTGAAAAAGAAAATGCTCTCCACGCTAATGCAGGCACAAGTTATACTGGTGTGACGTCATTAAAAACCTGTATTTAGACGTGTTTAAACAAACGAAGACTAAAGTTCTAAACAATAGAAGGAATAATAAGTTTGTACTTCTAGTTGCTTATCATCAGTCTTGACGAAGTATCGATAGTTGACTTTGAAACTATCCACCTAAATATGTACTGTTTTCGCAAATAAAAGCTTTTGACTTTGACTTTGAAAATCATCTATGCTTTTTTTATAAGCCTATCGATTGTATCAATATTATCAATATTAGCGGTAGTATCGATAGTTTTGGCAACAGTTCGGTATCCAAAATATCGATAGTTTGAGGAGTCAATTTGAGAATAATAATAAAAATGATAATAAATATCGAAACTATCGATAGTATGCTTCTGTATCAATCGTTTTTAGGGTTCCGTAGCCAAATGGCAAAAAACGGAACCCTTATAGATTCGTCAAGTCTGTCTGTCTGTCCGTCCGTATGTCACACCCTTCTTTCTCCGAAACTATAAGCACTACATTATTCAAACTTTGTACGAATATGTATTCTGTAAACCGCTATTGGTTTTGATAAGAAACTCAGAAAAATATAAATATTTTTTGGGGTTCCCCATACATTGAACTGAAACTCAAAAATTTTTTTTCCATCGTACCCCCACGTGTCATCAATGTGTATGTCTTGAAAAATGATGATGATGATTGATGATTTATTTTATGTTACTTGCTTCTGCGGATCCCTCCACGGGCGAGTCCGACTCGCGCTTGGCCAATTTTTTTAGTATTTTAGGGCTATCGATAGTATTTCTTCTAACTATTGCCTATACTATCGATAGGCCAATCGATAGTATAGCTTTAGCCCAACAATCGATAGACTATCGAGAGTGGACTATCTAGCGGCAACACTACTAATCATACTAAAATTTATAACGCTCAGGTTCTGGCCAAATACAGTCATAATTTTGAACTTAATTCCATTAAATTTCAGTAGGAAAACAAGTAAAAATTTTGCACAGCTATGTCTGGTTAGGCTAAGTTTACTAATATTAATAGCTGGCGCTGGATAGTACCCGAACGTTGACGAACAAGTTATGCAACTTTCGTAATGGTCGTCTGACAGGTGACAAAAAAAATGTAAGGTCGTAGATGTGGTCGATGTGGAAAGGTTCTCTTCAACCCTATGGCAACTGCTAGACAAAGGTTTCCCCCATTTTTGGCCAGATATCCTGGTCCTCCACTTTACTCATCCAGCCTCCACCAGCGACTTTGCGCAAGTCGTCGGTCCAGCCGGCTGGAGGGCGTACGCTATGCTTACCAAGACGCGGTCTCCACTCCATAAAATTGTTTGCTCCACCGAAATAGAAATGACAAATAAAAATTACAAAGAAAAAAAAGGTATTTAAAAGTACCACATAGTTAAAAAATAACCTAATATGCTAGTTGCGAAGTTTGGGGAAAGTGTATATAAATGAGAGATGATAATTATTTTCTTAAATGTTTTGTATATGTAGGTAATATCTCTGGTGAAAGATTAAAAGTATATGGAAACGTGGTTTTTGGAAAGTTAATCTATATTCATTTATGAAACTACTTGGGTAGGCCTTTAAAGGTATCAAGAGACCCATAAAACGTTACATCTATTTAGTTTTTCTACTAATTCGCTCTCAATGACGATTAATTTACATGGGACGTCAGTTCAATTAAGTAAGCCGATTATGCCGCAGTCAGGGTTGTCAAAATTTATAAATTTTACTACACATTTTAATTTTTTTTTTTAATACGATAATTGAACGTTTAGTTAGATGATGTATCCATATGCGATTATTATCAAATTATTTTCATTTATTGAAACTTCGATATTCTAATAGACTTTTTAATTTAAAGATTACCATTCTTATTCTCTGAGATAATCTTTAAAAAACTATAGTTTTTTTCTTTGTTTCAATCTATCGTATTTCATTGCATTTGTATATATTAAAGTTTCCCTTGATTTATGCCACATATCTGTTTCGTCCTCTTCTTTCAGTGACCATTCGTTCCTTTTTATCATTTCTTTCATCAGCGACCATTTGTAATTCATCAGTCCATCGGGGGAGGTAAAACAAAGCGCCTTGGTAATTGACTTTTTTTTAATTTATACCTACAGATATCTTGTGAGTTTGATAATATGAATAAAATGGCAAAAACAATGAATCTAGCTTATTAAAATTTTGATGTAGATATGTAATAATACTGATAATTACAAATCAGTATATTATCAGTATTATTACAGATGTGGCCCAGCAGAGTTGTAATTTCACTGTAAAAGAAAATATTTCATACACGTTAGCTTTTGATAACCCTAGCTTTGGAGAAGCCTTCAAGCTTCAACGAAGATTAGTTCGTTAAGGTTCCAATGCTGTATTGCCTAGTAATGCGGCCCATTTAAATTTTAACCCTCATTTGCTAATTTTGCTGAGTATTGTGAGTTTTTAAGAGAGGTATTAAGTGTGCGGTTTAAACGCAATTATACCTTAATATACTGAATAATAACATAGGTAATAACGTTTTTACCGAAAATCTATATATTTACTTAACATCAATTACTTCATCCTAACATCAGGATATTGAAGCCAATCATCCTAAAATAAATAAATATAAAATAAATATCCACCGACATACACACAGCGCCATCTAGCCCCAAGTTAAGCGTGAAGCCTGTTTTATGGGTAGATATACGCATATAAAGGTAACAACAATTTTGTGATAACAAAAATAAAATAAATACCTACTCTCAAAATCTACTTTCAAAAATGATTTTCATTTTCGATTAAATTACTTAATTCGAAATTAGAGTATAGGTAACTTTTTTTGCATTTCTTTAGCTGAGTATCGCTTATATATATTGTTAACATAAGTTATTTAGTATTCTATGAAAGTTCTGTGTATATTGTTTCATTTATTGATTAAGTTTAAAGGGCTAAGTTGATAACTAACCCGCTATTTAGCCAGGTATTGATGTAGGCATTATTTGATGTATTATGTAAATGAATCTATAGTAATAATTTTATTATTGTAAAGTTTCATGTTACAAGCTACAATAGTGGATAATTTTAGACAGCATGGCACTATGTGTGTAGGTTTGAGAATATGAACTATTATTAATATAAAAAGAACCCATTACTCGTCGGAAGCGTGCTCTCGCAAATGAAAGCTATGAGGAGCGCATTACTATTTCTCCAGAAGTAAAAAGAATTCCACATTGATATGCCTTGCCTTGGTTGGAAGTATTCATACAGGCGCGTTTTTTCGCATACAATGTGTATGCAAGGCGTTATTGGCTGGCCAGATTAGTTGCTCCATGGTTATAACTTATGATATAATCATTAAAGGTAATGGTAAGGTCATCATCATCATATCAGCTACATAATATCCACTGCCTTTACTAAGGCCTCCACTAATACTTACATTGCTGATATAACAAGGTCACTTTGTAAATATTTTGCTTATATGACTTATGCCTATCATATCTATCTACGCAGATCTGTTAAACGCATATAACAGATTTGCGTACATAAGAATGCAGGGTGAGATAGGCGGTGAAATCAATGGATATTGTGTTAATGGTATAATATTTATACGTTACAACTTAATAACTGCACTGTAGCATTGTGTTGGTATCATAGGTTATCATAGTGGCAGTATCACAGTATATTGATTGAAATAAATAATAAAAATAACAAGCACTTGCGAAATTAAATAAAAGGTTTTCCCTTTAAGGTACCAACCTCGAATAATAATTTTCAATCTATTCTCATTTGACCAGTACATACTTACTTTATGAAACTCCAAGATGTCTATATTGCTAAGAGCGTGAAAGTAAAAATGTATTATTTAAACCACACCTCTAGTTCTTATACTTGTAAAGCTATGTAATATAACAAACGACTGTAGACCAACAATAATTTGTCAACCAACATTTTGCCATTAACTTTAGAATTGTGAATGGTAAAATTCGACGCTGAAATAAAATATAAACACAGCCAATTAAAACTTCTCGATGGTAATTATTTGTAGGACTGACAAGTTATACNATATATATATATAATATATATATATATATATATATAATATATATATATATATATATATATATATTGTTAACATAAGTTTTTTAGTATTCTATGAAAGTTCTGTGTATATTGTTTCATTTATTGATTAAGTTTAAAGGGCTAAGTTGATAACTAACCCGCTATTTAGCCAGGTATTGATGTAGGCATTATTTGATGTATTATGTAAATGAATCTAAAGTAATAATTTTATTATTGTAAAGTTTCATGTTACAAGCTACAATAGTGGATAATTTTAGACAGCATGGCACTATGTGTGTAGGTTTGAGAATATGAACTATTATTAATTAAAAAAAAGCCAACCATTACTCGTGAAGCGTGCTCTCGCAAATGAAAGCTATGAGGAGCGCATTACTATTTCTCCAGAAGTAAAAAGAATTCCACATTGATATGCCTTGCCTTGGTTGGAAGTATTCATACAGGCGCGTTTTTTCGCATACAATGTGTATGCAAGGCGTTATTGGCTGGCCAGATTAGTTGCTCCATGGTTATAACTTATGATATAATCATTAAAGGTAATGGTAAGGTCATCATCATCATATCAGCTACATAATATCCACTGCCTTTACTAAGGCCTCCACTAATACTTACATTGCTGATATAACAAGGTCACTTTGTAAATATTTTGCTTATATGACTTATGCCTATCATATCTATCTACGCAGATCTGTTAAACGCATATAACAGATTTGCGTACATAAGAATGCAGGGTGAGATAGGCGGTGAAATCAATGGATATTGTGTTAATGGTATAATATTTATACGTTACAACTTAATAACTGCACTGTGGCATTGTGTTTGGGATCATAGGCAATTAGTGGCAGTTATCACAGTATATGATTGATAAACAAATAATTATAATAATAAACAAGCACTTGCGAATATTAAATGAAAGGTTTTCCCTTTGAGGTACCAACCTCGAAAAATAATTTTTAATCTATTCTCATTTGACCAGTACATACTTACTTTAGGAAACTCCAAGATGTCTATATTGCTAAGAGCGTGATAGTAAAAATGTATTTAAACCACACCTCTAGTTTCTTATACTTGTAAAGCTATGTAATTATAACAAACGACTGTAGACCAACCAAAATAATTTGTCAACCAACATTTTGCCATTAAACTTTAGAATTGTGAATGGTAAAATTCGACGCTGAAATAAAAATATAAACACAGCCAATTAAAACTTCTCGATGGTAATTATTTGTAGGACTGACAAGTTATACTGGTGTGCCTACGGAAATTTAAATATAAATGAGGGTTTATTTCGATGCAGGTTTTTCATCAAAATAAAAGCATCGTAACAGATACTCCACATAATAGAAAGTGGCTACTGTTAGTAATACTAGTAATCTGGAAATGAATTCACAATATTGTTATTTGTGACATGGAGGCTTCTTCTAATCGAGTAGTTAGTAAGATTATCTGTCTTTTCATACAGTCAACTGACTTTCAAAAGACTCATAGCTTGACGTTGAACTAAGTTAAGTCTTACATAGTCCGAAAAGTGCAATAAAAATAATAAAAATTCACGGACTTAAGATTCGACACTCAAGGGATTAGCTAAAAGTTGAAAATCTAAAAAAATAAGCTATAAGAAAAATCAAATGTTTGCTTACAAACAACGTTTATTCGAATACAAATTGACTTACCTGGTACGTGCTCATCATTGAACGCGACCCTCACGGAGTGGGGACGAGCCACGCGAGGCGTGAATGCGGCTGAGTACCGATGTCCTCCTAAAGGCCGCACCATACTAGCCACCAGGGCTCCATTGCCTCCTGATACCTCCAGCTCTAGGTGGCCCGGACCTGCTGTGCTGCAGTCCACTGGGTAAACAAACATTTTCACTTAATCACACGAATATTATAAAGGCGAAAATTGGAGTCTGCGCATTTTTGTAACGTCTTCATGTCTGAACAGCTGAAGCGTTTTTAATACCAAATTGGTATAGAGTTTCCTGCCACTTTGGATTAACATAAACGCTACCTTATACTGTTGGTAAATATCTTGTACCCCGGGTAGCACCGTAGAACAAAGCCAGATAATTATAGTTTGGAGCATCGATAAACCTATTTTGAACAAGAAGTAGTATTATATTTTACTTAATATTTTGTTTATACCATAATATTTTCCAAAATGTTTAAAGTTATCGTTGTTAATTTACCATAGTATGTTTTCATAACCATAGTGACAAAGAAAATAAATATGAAAAATGTACAAAGCTCATGAAATCGTCAATAATATTAAAATATTTATTAAAACTTTAAGTAAAGAAAACGAAAATTATTTTATTTCAAAAATCGTCATACCATCAGGTAATCCAATACATGTGCAGACAGCGTGATTTATGTCATTGGACGGCGAAAGGTGAAATGTGGAAAGTTTTATTTTGTAAACATTTTTAAAACCCCGACGCAAAAACGTGATAAGATTGACGTTTCTGACTGTAAGTGCCACCGTGGATTTAGTTGTTTTTTATTTTGTAGGGGAATAGTCTGGAATTTTCTTAGTTATTTAATGGAGAGCGGTCCAAGGAGGCATTTTTGATTCAATTCTAAGCTCCCTTAATATGAGTATCCAAAGAAGGGCCTTTACTATTAGAAAATAAACAAGTTTTTACACCAAGAGGGAGGGGGATAATGGCCTTTATTTTTGTATGTGATGGCTCGGTTGCCCATCCGAGCAAATGGCTCATCTGATAGTAAATGACAAACGGTTTTTAAAAAAAACATCTATATTTAATATGGTTGTTATAAGCGTAAAACCATCACTCCAACACATTGTCGAGGTTTTTTTTCAGAGAATTCAATGAAATGTAGTGTGTAGAACGAGATACAGTGGATTATTATTGTTTTTGTTACAAACAAGAACAGGCTTAATAAAACTATAAGAACTTCAATATAGAATGTCTCGTTTCACGAATTTTGCATACTGCTAACTATGTAACAAAAATAAATGTTGGTAGAACGAGGCATTAACGCAATACTCGTAGAAATAGTTACCATTATCTCCATGGTTAATACGTTAAATGAATAACTAACAAGGATTACCGCTATAAGCTCGTATTTGTCTTAGTTAGGTAGGAAGATGTACGTTAATTAAGTACGTATTTCTTTTTCGGGTACAAAATGAATGAATACTTTATGAAGTGATCTACCTAGCCCCGATATTGTGGATATATATAAAGGTTTATAATATGAGTTATTAAGCACATCATTAAATAATTAATGAAAATAAAAATATATTTCATATTGGCACTAAAATTTGTTGACCATCAAATGCCAATGACATCTTAAGGCGTATAAAAAAGATTTTAATTTAATTTTAGCTGATTCTGATGAACACGAAAACTCGCTGTTCACACGTGCATCGTGGGTAACAATCAAAAGTTACTGATCATGAGTCGCCGGGGATACTTTGTCCAGTACTGGACTATAAGGCTGTAATGATCGTGAATGCTATCGGCGACGTTAAAACAAAACTTGTATGCTATTTCAGTAATATGGACATATTTCTAAGTGTTATATAACACTAATGCTTGTAAAGTAATTGTGTTCTTCCGTCAGCTTACCTAGCGAGATTTGAATCTACAACCATTTCTGTAGCATACCTTACCTATAAACTCAACAGGTCGTCCCACCGCTCCGCTGAAACTCGGTGTTACTATTACTCCTTTGGCACCTTTATTGTTATCCCTTTGAATTGGTCTGAAACAAATATATTTCTTTAGTATATTATTTAATCTGTGGTAGTACATATGAAGCGCTTCACTAAGATCGACATTTATGATAAAGATTATACACATTATTTATAGATTATAATTTACAATTTTAAGGTGGAATATACGTAGTTATATCGGGATATCTGGCGCGAAATGGGGGAGACCTATGTCCAGCAGTGGACTGTGATAGGTTGAATAGGCATACGTAGTTAATCCAACTCATAAAAAAATAGTGGGCAACACGTTAAAAACAATATCTACGTCTTTACCAACTTACCAAAACATTAAAAATGAAGAAAAAATTATCTGTAAACACATATATTGCATCTACATGATATTGAAAAGATTCGTGGAAACTTTCCTAAGCAATAAAACAGGGGATTACACCCACACGATCCTAAGTGCACTTCTCTACAAAATTGTATCAACACCTTTGAGAGCATTTTAGAGAATACTATCCATATAAAGCATATAGGTGCTACTCTTTAAAAGTAAAGCGCTCAAATACTGTCACAGTACATAGCCACGACGAAGTATTGGAGGAAATGTTCGTATTTCAGAATTAAGCTATCCTGAAGCGAAATTCATTCACTGCTCAAAACATTCTTTACAATAAAAATTGCTTGAATAGTGCAGGACTAGAGGTATGGGTGTAAAATTTACAGCGTCGTGAAAACGTCTTCTCTGTTGAACAGATTCATATTTTCAGAATGGAAGAGCTATTTCATTTTTGTCGTTCCATTCAATTTTACCTTCACAGCGACATTGTTGGAAAGTAATAGAGGATATGCCTTATAGATCTATGATGGTTGCAAAACAACAAGAGATTATTACTCGGAATGAAAAATGTTAAGATGGTATAAAAGAAAATTCAACGAAAATCGTGCATTTGCACTTTGTTCGGTAAAATTCTATCGCATATGTGACATCGTGTTTATGCGAAAGTGTTCTAGTCGATGGCTTAGCGTGTTATTTTGTGAAAAGCAATTTTTCGTATTTTATGATGAACTCAGTCCACTCGACTAATGGGGGAGACCTAAGTGACTGCAATAGGTTGAGAGAGAGAGAGTCCACTCGATGTTTATAATAATAATAATAAATATCTACTGACATTCACACAGCGCATCTAGTGGGCAAAGGCGCCCTTATCGTTGCAAGCGATCTCTTCCAGGTAACCTTTGCACATTAATTCTATTATTAGGGACACCTAACCTTTTTGTATTCTTGATTATTACACCATATACTCGTTGTTTCTCAAATATGTAATTACGAGTACCTAATGATTCATAAATTACGAAATATACTGGTACGTGGATGGATCTTTACGACAGAAGTTAATCCATTATAAAGACAAAAATAAAAAAAATTGGCAACAAGGAACACACTAACAACTAATAAGAACGTATGCTATATAAGTGTAAAGCTATCGAACATTTTATTAATTTTCTACAAAGAGTTCGATAGCTTATTTCATGGCAGCCGACCGACCAGATTCGGTCCATATGGCGTGATATTTCCTCAGCTAATAGGAGCTACAAGCGATGGCGTAGGTACCTCTTCTAACATATCGAAATTGCGGATTATGTAAGCCAACATAAGTATGGTAATGATCAATTTTGATGATATTTACCTAAAACGGGCGTGTGCTGCATCCGTTTCAGTTAGGGCCCCCCCGATAGGGTCGCGGGGGGGCCTATTGGATAAAAAAGACTGCTGTTGTTGGCTCTTCTCCTCCACACTGCTGTAAGAGGAGTCGCGCACTACGTAAGAGCTCTCTCGCACTTCTTTCTTGAACTCTTGCTGTAAAGGGAGAAAAGTTATTATTTATATGGTTTTTATTGTGGGAAATATTAAAGCTTAGTTTACTCTAGCATAAAATCCATGTAGTGCTGTTATAGTGACTTCGTAATGAAAATGAAAAGTGTTTATTCAGTTTAGGTCCTTATAGAACACTTATGAATGTCAAATGAAGCTACCACTGGTTCGGGAGGTAGTTTTCCACTGAGAAGAAACCAACAAGAAACTCAGTAGTTACTCTTTTCAAAAAAATTGTGTTGAATACAGATTCATTTGTAATCAAAATAATTATATAAAGCAAATTATATATTTTCAATTTTTATCGTATTATGTATTGGTAAAAATGTACATCGTATTTACCTAATGTGCAGGTATTGTAAAATTAATGCAAAACTCTATTAGATAATCTATTTTCATAATTATAGCTCCATAACTTACAAATATTATCAACTACACTGTGATATTTTTGCCTTATATATTCTGTGATTAGAAAATAATAACAGTCATTTCACGTTTATTTTCTTCAATACAAAAATATTAATATCGAATTTTTCGTTACAGTTATTGATTTATTGAAACTAGTCGCTTTTGGAACAAAAATATTGTTGTGTTATGCATTTAACGTCAACAGTTTTTAAACGAACTAATATACCATTTTCAAATATCACTCCACTTCGAATATTTTGTAAGTACAAAACTTATATCACGTCCACAGCATGTCTAACGTAGCGTTATCTGAACACTATTTAAGGCCGCTGCTTAATTGGCGATAAAAACCAGCAAAGAATTTCTTATTACTCAAGCACCGAGGCGTCTTTGTAATATTTTCCTTGCAACTATGCAGACGTCTTCCTTCAAGAGTTTCTATTTTAACGTTTTCCTCGAGTAAGACGTTTGCAAGGTGTATCTTTTTCGCTCATTGAATATTGAATTGTTTCTTCTGCTTGATCGTTTATTTCGTTTGTATTGTTTCTTGGGAAGTTATTATATGTTGTGATGACAAAGCTTTTCGCTATGTCAAGAAACTAATATTTTTTATTTTTATATACAGTCTTATGTTGGACAGTATTCTGTTAACCATGCACAGGTAACATGAACCTCGTGTCCTGTAGCGACACTTTAGTGTAATAGCTAAATTCAGGGTTGTTTATACATACTTAAGTGTGTGTTGTTCTGTAAATAAAAATTAGTAAACATCGAAAAATAACAGTGCATGTTATAGGGTACGTATGGACATCATTGTCATATGTTTCACTATAAAGACTTACCCTACTAGTATAGGTGTCAGAGTCCTTGTCGTCAGCGAGCCGATCGAGCTGTCGATTGAACGAGTCCCGCGAAAAGTCGGTGAACTTGTTCAGTTGAGTGTTGCGACGTGTTTCCCGGTCCAGCGTGCTTTGGCGGTCCGGTGATCCAAGCCTGAGGAAAATTCTTCATCAAAACCTGTGTCATACTAACGTAGTTGCGTTGAAGCATCGAAACCTTAAGTAGTATAAATGAATATCCACTGACATTCACAAAACGCCATCTAGCCCCAAGTTAAGCGTGCACCTTGTATTGCGGGCTCTAAACGACTGATAAACATGGTGCGTAATTTGAATGGTGTAGCATACTCGTATTTATGCAACTTACCTATTCGCACCCAACATCTGTCTTGTTTTCTCAATGCTGTCCCATGAATCTTTTCTGCCAACGTAAGACTTCCCGCCAGGATCGCCAGTATCTGTTTAAATAAGAACAATCATACAAATAAGTAAATTTAAAGGGTAGACCTTAGCAGTATCTATGGATGTGTGATGGAGTCATGCTCCGGCACTAATAGGCCGGCGCGACTGGAGTGTTATCACGGTCTCACAAACAATTTGCTTTACGCCGTATTTTTGTACGTAAATGTGATCATCAGCTCATTAAACGTTCTCAACGAGGGGCACGAGCCTACCCGTAAAGGGTGTATAGACTATATATATGCCTTAGTGGTCCACGTGGGCCCGTTAGCCTACTTCACGCACAACCTTTGAATCTCTTCACAGGAATACATAGGTTTCCTCACAATGTTTTATCGTCACCGATAGAGCGTCGGATAACGTAAGAAAGAAAGAAAGACGTACATATAATTCCGAAAATTCGTTAACTCACATTTGTACGTGGCGGCATTTGATCCTGCGCCCTTCAAATCGGAAAGCAGCCGTCCAAACCAATAAACTACCGACGCTCAAGGTTCAAACTAAGATCGCTGATGGCCTAAAAATCCCTTGCTCAAATTTCCTTCACCTTCGCTCACCTGGTGTTAAGTGCTACACCTGACCATGACAGAGTGGCATTGAAGGAGATCAACAACTGATAGACATTATTCTCCACCAATGCCGCGCTGCGCCCGACACCAGAGACAAAAGATGTTAGGTCTCTCATAACCTGTAATTTTACTAGCTACAGTGCCCTCATCCCAAATCACAAAAGAGCATTGCATTCCTGTTTCACGGGACAATATCTGGCACTGCGGTGGTACCTACGAGTATCTAGACGACTCCGTATCGAGTCTACCACCCAGTTAAACTTATCTGTTAAATAAAAAAATATAGTTGTATTATATCTATCAGTATTACGAGTACTTACTTGGACTACCAAGTCTCCTGACGCGATCATTTTCAAGAGAAGCGTAGGGGTTGGCCTGGTCAAGATTGTCTTGGGATCCGCTATAAGAACTGTACATTTTGTAGTTGGATCGTTTTTCGACCACTCTCTTCGTTGTAGTCACTGGGCTGTGCCGGTCTATAGGACTGCTCACCCTGCAAAATTGTTTGGTTTATTTACTTTTTGCAATAAATCAGTAGATAACACTTAAAAAAGCTCAGTGCGTCTTAACGTCTACTACGCGGCGTTTAAATAGGAATCCGTAAGTAACGTCTAAAATAACCATTACACTAAGCATAAAAATAGTATGTAAAAAATATATGCTTTGTTTTATTATAGTTATAAACTTATAATGCATACAGTATTTAGGGTTTATTAAAGTTAGGGTTGCGGCTAGCGCAGTTGTCAGACGTATGCGCTAGTCAACTTTAACAATGGTCCTGACCGAAAATAAAATATCTTCCCTTGTGGTTGGTTGGCTTAAGTATCCGACTTAGGAGTTGGTGCCAACGACTTCCATCATAAGGTGGAGATTCTTTAGCATGGTAGTTATTTACTTTTATTTAATAAATTTTAATTTGTAATAAAGATCAACACGAATATAATCTACAATTAAAATGACGACTATCTGGTGTAATAGTTAAGACATCGGCTATTACACCAAGGGTTCCGGTTTAGGTTCTCGGGCAGTACAAATATTTGTGTGAATGAACTTGTTTGTTTGTATTGGTCTGGGTGATTTCTAAGTATAGTTTATGATTTTACAAAAAATGTGTATAAGTATGTTTATCCGTTGTTTATTACAGGGTAATGCTTATGTTGGGGCTACATGGCGCTGTGTGAATATCAGTGGATATTTATTATATATTATTTATTGATTCCCGTCCGTGATAGATCTTCCAATAATAAAGCTCGATGTTATTATGAATTTGCCGGTCATTGTGATATTATTTACCCGAAGCACATTAAAACGCCAGCGAAAAATAGGTCTGCCATATTTTTCCCAATAAATCAATTTTCAATCAGTCCAGAGCGTTGCTGTGTATAAATCAGCGCTTTTCATTTAGAGTGAATGCTATTTTTTTACGTCGGTAGTTTATTTTTTATGTAACAATCCTATTTGTTGCTAAAAAAATTAAAATAATTCTCTATTAGAATGTTTTTTTTTCCAATTAACGGCCAGTATTCATATAATAGTTACTGGTTATTTGCAAACAAGCAAAAGTCTGTGTCGAATTGTCTTTGCGCTCGTCTACTGAATAATATATCCTGCGTTATCGTACGTGTACCTACGAACTTATGTTAAGGAAAATTATATCACAATCACAAAACTTGTTAAGTTAAAAACGCGTTGTTGCTATAAAATTTCTAGTCATTAACTTCTTTATGCTATATTTAAAGGTTCCTTCACTAAAGGCGTCTTTAACCAGAAACTAGAAAAAAAATACCAATGATATTCACAAATATCTCAAATGTATGACGCCGAAAATTGGACACTTTTGCATACTTTGTGCCAAGATAACGTTCTAAAATTTCTTCAAGAATATTCGTACTATGAAAATAGAGTTTTGTGGTTTATTCAGCTAAAACGGCGAGTCTGCAATTCTCGTTAGCAGAGTGTCTGTCTGATCGAGTCGGGCAAGCTGTGACCGCAGAGTTAGGCGAATCCACTATGAACACTTAGTTTTGCTTCCCAATTCTAGCATCGTACGGGCTAGAATTATGTAGTAGAAGCTCGATGTTCTTACTTCGTACTTACTCGTAATTATCTATATCCCATTCAAATAATTTGTACATGAGAGTAAATAAACAAATATTATTTTATTTGATTCTTGACTTTTGTTGTCATTAATTCTACACTAGCATACTTGTACACTGGTTCGTCTCTTATTTAGTTCTTAGTTTAGGGTAACCTTTTCGAATTATTTATTTATACATATCAGATTTCAGGTTATGAACCTCCCATGTTTTGCAATAGTAAATGACAACTGAGATATGATAGATGCACGTAGGGACTCAAGATAAAATTTTTCGGTCACGCGCTAAGCCAACAATATCTTGTCTACAAGTGCTTTTAATGTACTAAGTGGGTTTTACGTGGGTAATGCTAAAACCCTTCACATTCGTCGATACATAATAGATGTTATTACCTGTTAATAGGGCTGGCTGTTCTATTCAAAGGGCTGTCTCTCATCAACGGACTGCTCCTTCCAATAGGGCTCGTTGCTCGGTAAGGACTAGTAGCCCTGTAAGGGCTGGTGGACCGATTTATATCCAGCCGCGATCCATTGCCAAGATGCTTAGTCGTTATAGGACTGGCTGTTCTGTTCCTAGGACTCTCTGACCCGTATCTGTACTCTTTTTTGTTGACTCTGGAGTAAGTAGAGTCCGTGACGTCATAATTTTTATCTTTTTCGGAGGTATAGGTTTTGTAGTATTCGGTGGAATCACGCCTCTCTTCGCGTCGGTCGATTGAGCTCGTGTTAAGCTTTGTCGAGTCGTATAGGTTGAAGTTGTTGAGTGGGCTTTCTGATCTAAGACGCGTTACTGGAGAAATAATAAAATGTGTTAATAACATCAAAAAAATTCAGTTGCCTTTTTCCTTTACAAAAAATAGTTTTCAATGAAGATTTTAATGTATGTATAGGTAAGTAGCACCAGTCCGTTTCTATGCTCAAGACAGCCTATCGGTGCATATTGCCAAACATCGAGTGAGACGAAGACTTTGATCAAACAACAACACACAACGGTTCGAAACTCTTCAACGATAAGAATCGTTGGAAATGTCGGCTGGAATTAATGCTTGAATGCAGTACTATTAATCTGTAGATACGTGGACATACCTGGGCTAGATATTCTTGCATAAGCTGGAGAAGGACTAGAACTTTCACGTGGTTTCTTTGAACGCGCACCCACTCTAAATAAATGTGGCGAGCCGTGGACATCGTATCCGTTAAAGTAAATATATAGCTGAAAACAACAGTAAGGAATATAAATAATGGAGTCATCTTATCATCATCATCATTACAGCCTAATTATGTTCACTGCTGAACATTATTAGTCATCTTATACAGCTAATTAATTACAAAAACTGTATAAGGATAAGCCGAATTGGTAGTCAATCTTCCAAATAAATATATTAAAGAAAAGGTTTAAAATTCAATATAAGTAAAAAGTAATGAATAGACACAATATCAACAGAAAATCAAAGAAACATTAGATCTCTTCCAGACCAATACGGTTAAAGAAATCAAAGTGCATAGTTAAAGAAACTAATTGTTCATATTCAAATACTACTATAAGTTCTTTGACTTATAAATATAATTATACATTTAACATATAGAATGAAAAACCCAAATTTATTTTTAGATAATTACCCTATGTTTTCCAGGTGCTTTGGGCATGAATGTAGCGCGATATTTCGTAGCAGACAGTTTTTCGAGAGCGCACATGACACTGCGTTTATCGTGCACAATGTCTAGCTGCAGGTCTCCTTTAACACCACAACCACTGGTGTCCAACTCAAAAGAGTGAGGCTTCAAGGGTTCGGCCCCTTCGAGGGCACCCGGGCTTAGCCGCACACCTGCAGGGTCGAAAACCTCGCAGGTGAATGGACCGCCCTAGAACAGAAGAGATTTTATGACTCAATGGTGGAATTCAAAAGGTAACTATTCAATGGTTCGTGACTGTTGTAAGTCGTAATAGTACACTAGAGATCTCTTTCTCTTAAAGAAACATAACCGGACTCTCATAAAGCCAGCTGAAGGCCCAAACTATGAAACAGAAACAATTGACCAAGCAATCTTGTGTTTCAACACTTTTGAAACTTACTTGAATATGCTCGCCCTTATAAGTGATAGCAATGGTCCAAGTGCCTGCTTCATCTGGCTGGAATGTGGCGCTTGAAGCAGTGGTGCCAGGAGCTGATGGCGGAGGATGCCGGGCTTGCAGTGGCACAGCCCTTCCGCTCGGAGCGTGAGCAGTAACGTCTATGTCTTCTCTTCTTGGAGCACCTATTTAGTACAATTTTCTTTCAATGTCATCAAATAAGCCTTGTTGAAAAAAATAATTAATAAAATAGGAAGTTTGATGGAATTTAAAGAGGATCATAACATCAGCTATACTAATCTGCTGTATCAGGTTTTGATTTAAGCGGAGATTTATAACCTGCCTTGTTGGGAAATGCTCGTTAACAGGTCGGCAAGGATTTACCCAGTGCTCTATATGAAACTAAAGGAATCCCAGAAGACATCCAAAGAGATAGCTAATAAAATAAGAGGAACAAGGAAAACTCGGACAGTTTTAACTCATATTTACCTGTAGCACTGACTAAGACTTCAACAATGCTGCCAGCGGCACACGGGGCCATTCCAGGAGGAGGCACCATTACCAATCTTGGCAGAACTCTGAAGAAGTATCTCCCGTCGACTCTGAGTTTTATAATAAATAATATTTTAATGAATAATAATATATTCGATGATCAAGTAAAAGATATTCTTCTCATCAAATACTTTCTAGCAATTCCTTATTATAAGTCTTTCAGTTATTTCAACTATATTCGGTAATATTTTAAAGGTTTTTGAAGTTGTTTAAATCATTTGGGCTAACGATTGAAGTAGATTTTTCATATAGAGAAAAACTTATTAAATAATTATATCAGAAATATTTTAAAGATCATTTATACAGAGAAGTAATTAAATTAAATTAATTTCAATTAGGTACCTACATACTTTTAGTATAAGATGACTAATTTATTATGTACTGACTATGTCGTCCACAGTAAGAACGATTTCGTGCATGCCAGCGTGTTCAGGAATAAATTCCCCGGACCCTCGGGCATCTAGTTTTAGTCTAGACTCCTGCTCCAATGGATTGACTATGGACACCTTCACCTCTGATATCGGCAACTCACTCGACAGAGATTCCACTTTAATGTACGTCTGTAAAAAATGAGGTTACTTATAAATTTACCAAGCAAAAACACATTGATATAATAAAATAGTAGAAGGGATCCATCAATCATCTAAATATAGGTACTCATATAAGTTTGAGATCTTAGATTTGAAATTTGAGAGTTTGTAATATAAATTATTACAAATGTAAAACGATAGTTTTTGCCTATATTTTCGTAAAAGTTAATCAATTCACTATCTCACCTCCTCTCCAACTCGTCCCGATGTAGAATCCAATGCTACCCTCAGCATATCATGTACTGGGGGTCTAGGAGGTATGTTACGGAACTGGGATGCCCAGGCCATCACTCCTAAATGTTCGCTCTCATTTTGACTCATGTCTTTAGCTGATAGTACTGGTTGCACGCCTGTATGTACAATTAATATGTGATATAGTTATGAGACTTCATGTTTGTTATGTTTATTAAAAAAGTTGGTATTTATATGGAAATTCGTACTTATACATTTATGCTGTACCCTAAATTTACCTAAATGTTTTTGGCCGTAACCAATATGTCCCTTGTAAAGGTACATATTTCAACATGTAAGCATACTTATAAATTGTTTTAATGGTAAACACATATTTAGATTCGCGTCGCCAGTATAGAGTTCATTATAGAGTCTGTACCCCTGTATCCCTTAACCATTTGCCTAGTCCTCATCAAGTAGATGAGGCTGACTAAGCTCCCTAAGTACATTGGATCGCCTGACAGTGGGGTTATTTATATATTATTAAAAAGGGTTCATTGAGTTTCTTTTTGGTTTATTCTCAGTAGAAAACAACAGTCCGAATTTGTGAATGATTTAGTTAACATTAATAAAATGTTGTATAAGAACCTTAATTGATTAAAAATAATTCCTTACCAATTTTCTTCGCCGCGTCAATAGCTTGCTGATTATTTTCCTCCCACCTTGCTGGATCACGACGCAGCCGACTCGGCGGAGGGGCAGGTCCCCCCATAGACCTCACGAGCTCATTAGCGACGCGACCGTCGTTCCAGTCAGTCTTCATAAAAAAAGTTAAATTAAGTTTCACAAACCAAACTCGAAAGATCTCAGTAAGCTCATTTCAGTTTCCAAAAGTGCCAAAACGTTTCGCGTCAACTTACCGTGAAGTTTGTAATCCCTCTCTCCAATCGGGAGTTGACCCAGTCTAGGGTGGCCTTGTAGCCTGGTGAGCCAGGTTTCATGAAGTAAGACAGGTACGTCATACCAGACAGCTCGTCTAACCATGGCGATGCAAGATACTCGGGTTCCAAGACCATTGGCACTTCGAATTCGCGATGCGCCAGCTTCATGGCGCGACGGCAATTCTCTACGGCTTCGTGGCGATCTGAGGATTTTTTTAATTAGTTAGGTTTAGTTATTGCACTTAGATCACCCTCACCAAAGTTTATCAATGTATGTATATAAACCATAAGTGTATTAGTATAGACATCCATGATATGATAATTTCGAAAAATCGAAGAGACATAGTACGTGGCAGGATTTTAACCTACGGGTGCGCCTTTCAGATGGAAAGGCAACAGGCCATAGATACCAATGAACCACAACGTCTCCTAAACAAGGTTTATTTTTTTTATAAGTAAAAACAGGTAAAATACAATGGGATGTCAATCTTGATTAACTCACACTCTGTCCGTTTACGTGTTCAAGGCCTAGGTTATTATGCATTTAAAGGGAAACGAGTTGGCTTTAACAGTTACTTGTTAAATTTATAGCTTGTTTGTATATTACAATGTTCTGTTGATATTCCGGTTGTACTTGTTAATAATAAATTATGTGTGCACTACATAAAGTTCAGGTTTCATTGGACTTATTAGTTGTGTTGGTTATGTTTAGAAATATAATACAAGACTAGCCAACCCACTGGTTGCAAATTTTCCAATTGGGCTTTAGGCTTGTATCGGAATATGGAGCACATAATTATGAAGATTTTATAATATTTTACGAAGTTTATTAATTAGTTATTTGCAATAGCTTTTTTGAGAGACCGCAAGTTGGCGAGCCTGCCTGGGCTGGGCCTGGCTGTACATGCCTCGGAAGTACGGAATTCTTTTTATTTTAATATAGTTACGTCTTAACAAAACCATATCGTGACCTCGGTAAATTTCCATATCGTGGGATTTGTACCTATGTCCTCCAGATCAAGCGACGATATCAACTTAAAGCTGTTTGATCATGGTAGTAGTATTACTTACTAAGTTCACGCCAGTGAGGGAAGATGCCAGGTTTACAGTGATCGAGGAGGGCAGATAGAAGGATACCGCTGTTCCAATCGCTGGTCAAGTTGGAAACCCGGCATTCTGGCAGCGCTGCTTGTAGCCATGACAACATCACCTTTCTACAGAAAAAATACCAGTTTTAATAAATATTTAAAAAATAAAATAAAAAGAAGAATAGAAAGACTCATCATCAGCAATAACGACCTACTGCAGGGCACAGCACAGAAAAGCTATGGGGAGATTGGGCTGAAGCCTACTACCCGGGCCTAACGATCATTGGTTGGTGTTAACGATTAACATGCTACGATAGTAGTCGCCACTGACAGCTTTACCACCGAAGCATAAAAAAATAGAAATAAAAAAAAAAATTCGAATTCTCCTTATTTTATGGTTTACGGTGAGAATACCTACATTTACACATTACAGTAAAAGTAGTTGATGGATGTTAATACACAAAAGTTTTAGGGTTCGATAACCGTGCAGCACAAACATTAGTAAGAGTGTTTGTTTGTCTGCATATTAGGCGCTTTTTCCATTTGCTAGTTGAGACTGACTCTTTACAAATAGGTATGTATTTGAAACTAGAACATAACGAATTTTGGGTTTCTTCGGACTGGAGAAATTTACAAGCCAATTACCATAGTAGCTGAAACGCTACCCAGCCAAATGAGATCTAGATTTTAATTTATTTATTTATAATATGCCATTCATTTATGTATAAGTAGGAAGATACAAGACTGACAGTTACAAACAGAAGTCAAGTCAAGTAGACGGTAGTCAATTGAAATCGAAATTCAAATACTATTATTTTAACATTGTCTGCAGTTCACTGTACTACGGCCCGTATTCTAGAACGACACTTAAATGTTGATCAATACTTAAATAGAGTTAAGAAGAGATGCCGCTATTTATCGTATATTGCGCTATCCCTTTCTAACTTATTTTAAGAAACATCAAGGTTGAGTCTGGTTCTAGAAAACGAGTCTTAGAGTACCTACATGTATATATTTAGAACATGAGGCCTAGTTATATAGCTAGTATTTTAGCAATTCATTATATTTAACTAGTGAATATCACACTCCAGCCCTGTTACCAGTCATAAGAAAAAGCTTACTATAGTGGTGGAGGAAGGAGGTTAAATAAGACATCCAATCCATGCATGTAAGATGGTATCTTAGGCATGATCTTTCTCTAATTATTTACACGCCTTTTTAGAACAGTACGCGAGGTTGCGTATAGACAGCATCAAATACGTGATCGAAACATGAAGAGATAAGAAGGACATCCAACGATTATCGTGTCACCAGTCGAAATGGCAAAGAGCTCGTAACCCGAAGACATTTTAAGTTAAGATCTAAAATTGGAAAGCATTGTATTTAAAATGATGATGATTATAAATGATATAATAAAACAGCCCATAAATCTAAAAATAGCCCAACAAACTATGCGTCACGGTGCAAGATTGCACGCGCTGCGCCCGCGCATAGGTACCTCGCTAATTGTCTTTGCGCCTCACGTCACAGCGTTTAGACCCATTACAGCCTACAAGGCGTGGTCTCTAGATACGGCGGAAGCCATTACACAAGCGGCACTTATGTGTGATATAAAGTTGCAACTATTAGAAAACAAGTTTGAAAGTTTTAGTCGTATTTGGAGTCGGTTGATCGTAAATGATATAGAATTATATCGATTATGGAACTAATGACTGCTAATCTTTAAAGCCGTTTAGACTCTTGATTATATCGACATCATATTAAAATGAAAGTAAGTCTATTAAATAATATATATTTCATCTGAGAGAAGCCATTAACATAGTATCATTGCAAAGATACAGTTATAAGTTTTTGTCTCAGTACCAGACAGTACTAAAAATGTTGAAATCGGCTAGGAAATTATTTATTTATTCATTTTTCTTTAATTCATATCATTATAGATGGATGCCTATCACTTTTCTCATTGGATACAAATGTTTTGCATTATATTTATTATTATATTATCTTGATTTACTATCCGAAATATCAAACGAACTTTTGTAAATTGAAATAACAAACTGTACCATGCATGATTGAAACAGGTTTATAACTAATTCAGGCTTTCCATTTAGCGAATCAGAAAATCCAAACTCTAAACAATTTCGTCTAAAACTAAAACGCTACCAAATTGTATTTCAGGCGATGGAGCGGGAGCACTACATGCCCAAAACACGTCCAACTTAATTATACATTGAACACATGAATGCTACTAGCCAATCGATAGACGAATGTCGCAAATTTGCAAATTATCACCTGAAAATACTAGCGATGTGAACATCGCACGGACGGACATTGACTACGGAATCTACAACGGAAAATGCAGCGTAGACCGACCGTGGACCAGATAAACTGATAGGGTTAAGGTGGCGGGTAGCAGATGGACGACAACTGCTAGGGATCGGTCCGCATGGAAATCATTAGGGGAGGTAGACATTTTAGACTGTAGTGATGTTGATAACTACAGCTCGATAGCAAAAAATGCCTTTATTTTTATTGCCAACCAGTGGTTATAAATATTTTTACTGTTAAGTTATGATACTGTGATTGGTCACACATACATCTAAGACGTAATTTTACGAGTGTCTGCTTATATTATTATGTGTGTGTATGCGCGAGCATAGTCTGTTTGTACGTGAATTTACAAATTATTAAACGTGATGCAAATATTAACCGAAATGAAATATATATCTAAGTTTTTCTTGAATTTGAAAGAATAATAAAAATTTAGCTGTTTTACTTTTTTTCTTTACATTTCATTAGTATTAACTAATGAATTAACGTGACATGTTTGTGTAAGTTATATTATTGATTAGTATTTCAGATGTTACCTATTTAAACAAGTCATAAAATGTTAAGAAAGGTGTAAAGTAATGCCATCATTTACATTTCATCATTTCAAGTTGAACACCATATCACTTAATGTGTACATGATTTTTGTGTAACTCATAAACATTTGTTTTCATTTATGTATTTTTTTTATTTATGTAACGTCAAGAAAAACTTAGAAATATAGGTATACATAAATTTACAACAATACATAACAATAACAGTGCCGGATTAGCCATATAGCAAGAGTAGCAAATGCTACGGGCCCCGCGTATCAAGGGCTCGCAACTTTTTGATAGGTACAATTTGAAGTTTACCAAATGGGAAGTTTACCACAGGGGAAGTAGCCGTTTGACCGCAGCAAATTAATAAAATGAGTACTTTTGGTAGAACTTATTAACGTAAATCATCATCATCATCAGCTCATCAAACGTCCCCACCGAGGGGCACGAGCTACCCGATTAGGGTGATTAGGCCTTAGTCGTCCATGCGGGTCCAGTGTGGATTGGACGACTTCACACACAACCGTCGAATCTCTTCGCAGGTGTGCATGAAGGTTTCCTCACGATGAAGGAAAACGTCATTAACGTAAATGTTTAATTATAATCGCTATATTTAGACTAGCATATAAACCAAATTGAATCGACTGAAGTATGCTACCCTTGGAACAGCTAAATTATACCCTAGGCTCGGAATCCTGAAACAAAACCAGCCCCCTTAACCGAATTTGCTACGGCCCCGCCCAGTCATAATCCGGCACTGACAATAACAACGCTTTTGTAGCCATTTTGGTATCGTTTTCTCGTTTGAATTATGTTCTGCCATTTAAATTTAGAACTTCAATAGGTCCGCGCTAATTGATTTCTAATTTCCCACATGGCGTATCTCAATTACTCATAGCTAACCGTTTTGTTGATTGCAGTGATCAATTTAGGAACAATTCTGAATACGTTGTATGTAAATGTTATTGTCGTTTGTTTTTTAAGTAGCCAGGACAGCTAGATATATTTTTAATAAATATAAATATTTTCAAATAATTTTGTAATTGATAACCGCAATACGTCAAATTAAAGGAACCTTGGCAGCAAAATATTAGATCAAGAAATAAAAAAGAGCAAATAACCAGGTTACAAATACATAACCTCAAAGAAATTTATGCTACTAATATTCAAAACACGATGGCATTTTTTTTGTTCTATAGGCAGGTGTTTGACCGCCATCTCACATGATGGTAAGTAATGATACGGTCGAGGATGGATCATGCCTGTCTAGAAACATATGAGACCTTGGTGCCGTAGAGGCTATCGCTTGAGGATTGCGCATGTGAAAGAACTACCACATTGGTCGGTCAAGAGATGGGATTCCGATTCTCTATTATAGTCATAAAGTAAGACGAGATAGGACTAGTCCATAGATTATTAGATTTATTCATAGATTGAGTCATATTTTAACAGTACTTCATTCACACTATTTGAGCATCACGGTGCCAAAATTTCTTTGCAAATAAAACATAATATTTCCATAATAAGGATTTTATATATTTTCTATAAATATATTGGACTTACCTCGGCGGGAATTTGCTACGGCCAATCTGGTAGCGGACGATTAGAGACCATATAAGTCCCAATATAAGTTTTAAGTTCCCGTTCACGATATCCACGTTGCCTGTAATGAAAACATTTAATGATGTAACTGTCTATCAACAGGGTAAAATATTTTTTTAAAGTTTGAAATAATAGAATACTTTAAAATCATTTAACTATATGCACCAGAAGTTTCAGGTTAGATCCCAGTGCAACACACACATTTGTGTATACTATAATTTGTATTGTTCTATGTGTTTTTAATGTATGCAGAATGTACTCGTAAACATTCAAGCAGAGCTTGTATTATGGGTAGTGTAGGGGTAAGTTAAAGCACTGCACAACGAATAAACATACTTATAGATTTATCTTGTCATATACATAGAAACATCCAGATTTCAGAACAATAAAAACAGATATCATATATGTTCATTCATGCACACAAATGTTGGTACTACTCAGGGATCGAACCCGGATCCCTTGGTGTAAGAGCCGACGTCACAACCAACTACACCAAGGGATGTCGAAAATTGAATAAGACATGAAATACTTACCTATATTGACAAGTTTTTACACCATCATCTTCAATAGCGTGTAGCGCAGTGGTGACATTGTCTAACTTCTGATGCTGGTTGCTAGGATTGGAACTCCACCCCTTTAACCTGCGACCCTGAAGTGCCTCCACTAGAGAACACAACACTGTCCCATCTCGGAAGTCTTCCACCAAATCTACCACCTAAGAAAAAGAAATCACATATCAATTACGGAGGAATCATTTTGTGGCATTTCCTTAGACGATTTTCAGTTCATATAACAGTAATTCGTAGAACCTTTTGTACAATAATCTATAAACGCAATTAAATTTTTAAAGATTTTGTTAGATCCTCTTTTTTATGTAGAATACATTTAATATTTAATCTATATTTATTAAAATAATTAAAGTGTTATTATCGGCCTTGTATGGTGTCTATGAAAATTATTTCATTAAGTATTAGCTGTTACAATTTATAAAAATAGTTTTGCATATATCACAGAACTGTTAAACTCGCTACTGTTACGTATTTGGTTTTAAGGAATTCAATTAATAAGCCCTACTTATGTACCCTTTTAAGAAAACATAAGCATGAAAATACAATATTCTGGGATTTTTTTCAGATGAAACTGAAGTGCCTATAAAAAGCAAGCATTAAAAATAAAAGGCGTACTTTAAAAGACTTAGTATTTAAAAATTAGTTACGTGCTTGTTAAACGGTGTTATTATAATAATAACTTCACACGTACCTTGATATTAACAGGTTTCAAGGTCTCGTTGACCCAGTTTCTAAATGTGTTCGCTTGGATCTCGACCCACAGGTCTTCGTGGCCTTTTATAGCCATGCCCTTAGCGGCAGTGCCCTCGGTACTTCGGGCCGCCAAGCCGGCTTGTGTGATCCTCCCAGAGCTTCCTTCGGCTGAATGAGCCCTAAGCCCTTGGTGGGTGACCCGTACACCTTCCATGATTCTTGTCTTCTTTACTTATGTACTATTTGGTACGTTGGCACAGTCTCTTTGGCTTCGCACATGGCTATCTGTAACGAAAATAACATAGAATTATGTTTTTTTATCAAGATAGTTATAAAACCAATGTTTTCCCTACCCTTACCGTACCCTTTCGCACTTCTAGATTTCTTACTCTAAATAAAGAAGCAATATAAATTTCATAGAATATTGTACAATTAAAATCCTTTCATTCTAATTTGTATAAAACTACATCCATATTAGCTTTACTGGGAAATGTTTAATTGAGGCTTAACTGTTTGTTTGTATCTCAGGGCAGTACGAACATTAAAGTATTGTTTTTCATAGTGATAGGTATCTAAGCTTATTTACATTTTTAATGAATTAAGCATTAAGCTACATTTACAAGAGCCTTCATTTTTAATATTCTACCTTGCATCTTCTTATGAGTGCATAGCGTTTCATTAGCGATGCAGGAGGATGCAGACAAGCGTAATTATATATGTGTGCATGACACTTTGTAATTACGTTTTCGACCTTTACTTACTTCCAACGACATATAGTCATATACTTTATTATTTAAGATGTAGGTTGTTTAATATCTAGGTATAAGAATAATGATAGTCACAGACTTTTTAATGCGCTACCGTGTCCCCATTTCCTTTCAGGCTACTTTTGAATTTTAAATATCAAGCACGTAATAAAATTTAATAACATACATTTTATACAATTATTATTTAAACAAAGTAAGAGTTCTGTACAAAACCAATATCTGAAAAGCTTGGTAGCGTGTGACAAAGTATCGTTAATTGTAAAAGTTGAACAAGATTAAATGCTGATTCTATGCAAATCCCATACAAAGTGCAATTTGATTGTAGCTTTTTCTATGAGCCCGCGTCATTTGTTTCTTACTTTTTGTCAGACTTGACAATCGTGTGATAGGTACACTTGATTGAACGACAATGCTCTTTTTTCACTTTTGAAAACACAAGCACGGATGTTATCGTTTAATCACTTGAATTGGGTACCGTTTTTGTTAATTCTTATTTAATAAAGTATTAAACGTATGGATCGTTGTACGGACAATTGTAATGATTTAATTATCAAAGTTGCTCCAATGGTAATCGTTGGCAATATAGACTATTAATGAATAAATTGATACAAATCTAAATAAACAGGTTACTTATTGATGGTATGGTATTTAGAAAAAAATAATACGTGACAGTATCCCGTGGATAAGATGCACTTGAATATTAATGTCATTTAACAATAAAATAAATTTCCAAGAAAAAAATATACCTAGAGCTTCAGTTAGATCTGAACATAAAATTAAGAGCATGCCGAAATGAAAACTATTTCGATACTTCAAAGTGCTTTGACAATAAGCACTTCTTTAGTATACCTACTATCAAGACCGCGACGTGGATATCCAACGTTATTCAATGCCTTGGTTCCGTGACAAAGTGTTATCGATTCACTTCCAAATTATCATTAACATTCGGAATTCTCATTGGCTTAAAATACCGAGCAGGAGTTCCAGTATATTTTTAAGTTGGCAAAAATATATAATTTTTAATAACATTTTTAATTCAAGTAACAAGAAAAAACGGCATCAGCCCAAAAAGCTATCAAAGCCAAAATGGCGTTTGGTTCTGCGCTCTACGCACTACAAGAAGAGACGTGCAACGCGTGGAAACCAGGGGGGTAACCACAAACTCTTAAACAGTATTGTTATAATGATACGTTAGCATTTTTGTACCAGAAATGGCGAAGTAATATTATTGTAACACTGTTTTAAGAGATGGCGGTAAACCCCCAGGCCTTAAGCAGCGTCGCATAGAAAGCTATTCGTGCTTCAATTAACATCCATGAATCAAAGAATTGGTTTACATGAATAAATATAAATCAAGGCTTTTTTTGCACAACTTTGATGGTGATGATTACGAAGTGTGTAGTATATTTACAAAATAATTCAAAAAGGTATTGAATTCTCACAAATATATATTCCAAGCCCGAGGAAGGCACTTGTACGGTACCGTTAAACATCAAATGCAATATCTGGTTAGAACATGTATGGTGAAGTGCAATTTAAAGAATGAAAATACATTATATGAATCGCAAAATTACACACTAACGGGCGGAAGGTACAACGCAATATTGAAAAACACAAAAAAGATACGCAAGATATAATGAAGCAAAGAATATATATATATATATTTCGATCAAAAGAACGGTATATATATATGAGTTATCGTCGTGCAGTACACATATTTGTGCTAAGCACATTCTTTATTTGATCTGAGTATTTAGTATGAACAATATTATATATTTACAAATTAACAAAAAAGTATACAAATTTGTAAACTCCTTTTAAAACTACGTCGAAAGCATAAGTGTTTTGGTCAAAAAATAATTGGGAATGAGTTTACTATGCAGACGATTTAACTGCTAGGTTGACTCGGTACGAGTCGTCTAGGTAGCTACCACCGCAGACCCAGATATCGTCCCGTGAAATACAAATGTTTCGAACTTCTGTGTTTCATGATGAGGGTACTGTAGCTAATAAAATTACCGGGTGGGTATAGGACACCTAACATCTGTTGTCTAGGGTGTCGGGCGCAGTGCGGTATAATAAAGAATCATATATGTCTATCAGTTATTCATCTCCATCAATGCCGCTATGTCATGATCATGCATATTATTTACCATAAAGTGAGCGTCCTGACCATCCTGTACATTGTGACATAAAAAACAAGGTTTCATTTAGTATTTAAGTGTTGTTATTCTAAATGAATATCTAACTATTATACTGGGTTCTTATTTGGGTTCGAAGCCAACATAACCTACACGTCTCATATCTTTCCGAATAGCTTCAAAATGTGGGAGAGCTACTCTTCGGCACAAGTATCACCACTGCTTCACACAACGACCACTAGGCTTCACAGGAAGCTGGCGTCGAGAGATTGAGGCTATAGAAGCCGTACATTCCCCCTTCTTTTTCCCTCCCCTATTTAGGGTTGACAGCACACTCGTAGCTCCATCTTAGAGGCGAGTGTTCATGGGTGGTGATGTTACTTACTATCAGATGAATAGTTTTTAGTTTGCCTATTAACATATTGAGTACCATATCAGTCACCGGTGACTGACAAATAATATTTTTATCGTGTATGGTTTGATAAAAGGGTTAAATTAAAACTCAACAAATCCAACACGCATTGGACCAGCGCGGCGGTTATCGCTTTGAATCTCAGCAATCATAAAAGTTTTGATAGGTATGTCAATAACGTCACAAATTAATATTAACTAACTTGAAAGTACGGTATAAACTGCTTTAGAATCGGTTTAACTTGTATTTTTCATCTCACTGCAGGGGAGAAGACAGGACAGTATGACTACGGTGGTATTGGACCGTATAACCATCATAGTGCTCGGGGTACTAAACAACAGATCATAATACTCATTTGCTTTTTTTATTAATATCTCACTAGGGTACAAAACTTTTTTATTATTATTTATTTTGTTGTTGAAAATATCTACCATGCTAATATTACTCTGATTTCCACTAAAACTTCTTTTTTGTAGACACGTTTTAATAATATCATGCTTTGCAAAATATCATCTTTCCTGTGTAATTTTTATTCTGCATGTTAGAAAAGATTTCTCTTTCAAAAGACTTTGTCAGATAATTGTGATGCTCTACCACGTGTAATATAAACATTTTGTAAGCAAAGAGTCCCGTTTTCCCTTCTAATTTCCGGACTGAGGAGCGCGACAGGCAAAGAATTACGGGATGATCGAAACAAAATGCTTAACATTATTAACATTAGTATTAAGCACTTACAAATATTTCTGATGACATACTTATTTATCAATTATATTTGTTATCTATAATTAAGGTAACTTACTATATTGTTAAACCATATGAATTATGCAGTTCCTCTACTTTTGGAATAGATACGATGGAGAGGATGTTTTAACATTATTAAATCTAAAATTCTAAAGCAATATAAGTAACTTACTTTCATGCTTAACATGATTTCTAAAAATTATTTAAAATGTCTGATATAAATTCGCTTTGGTTCTTCAAATGTCAGATAAACATTTTGAGAGCTCATAGTTTATCATGTTAAACATTATGAATGTATGGATCCTTACACTAGTGTTAAATTTAATTACGAAAGCAAATTGCCTGAGCTAAATGGACGCCACTCGTGCCTTACGGTTTATTTTATCCGATGCAGATGCGTTCTAATTAATCTTCATATATCTTAACTTTACCGTTGCATGAATTTAATTTATCATAAACGAAGCGGCAATGTATAGCACATCAAATTAATTACTATAACGAGTATAACGAACGCTAAGAGGTGCACATAAATTGAACTTGCTTTTTCTAAATGGATTTATTCTTAGAAATTTGTCTTATAGAGTGGATATTATTCTTGTTATTTTTTAAAAATACGTGTTTAAATAAAGGAAACCTTATATTTAAGTTTACCATCGTGTACAATATATAAGTATAATTTGAGAAGACATGTTTATTGTTGTTATACATTTGATGGATAAGTAAATAATTTAATTTTGTGTTTGAGTTTATTTGAGTACATACATTTGAGTTTCAAATTATCTACCTTCTTTGACTCCCAACGCTCCAACTGACTGACTACTGCTTGACATGGACCATATCCACTGAATTCCAGAAATTGTTATTCTCCACTTTCCTTACCTAGCAAGCCCATTGAGTATCTTCAAGTAATCTGTTTGTTGGCACAATAAAAAGAAAGGTTAATCTGTTATAAGTTATAACAATGAATAGTTAATAGACTACGTCTTGTGTGTTAAATTCAGCTCAATATTTCTAAGCGCTCCGAAGTATAGTTACCACCAGACACACATAGACAATCGGATTGGACTATTAAATAATATTTTTCTGTTTTTTTCTTTGCGCTATGGAAGTTTTATAAATATCGTCTGATCATTCTAATTCTTTCGCGATATTGTTTTTATTTGTCGATACTTAAACATTTGCAATATAGATGCCAAAAATATCCGAGTACTTGTTACATCACTGAACACAGTACCTATTACTTAGTCTAACAAAATATTGTTTGTCCTTACCGTAATTTATTCTCATGTTCATAATCTCGGATGGCGTGTGCATTCAGTATAGTAAGCACCGGCATAATTCAAATATGTTAATTAATATTTACCAAAACGGTTTGCATTTGACGAATAAATTTTGTCGATCAAATATGTATGGATTGCAATATCAAATATCAACTGCAGTGAGCGCAAATAGTGAATATTCCTCGTCTCGAGGTATTTTGATATGATGTAAAGTCCACTTTGAACAGGGTTGTGTTCGTATTGGTTCTGAAATATTTGAATAAACAAACGCCACGTATAGCTTTTTGAAATAAATACTTATTATTAATGGCAGGTATATATTTTATTATTATTTACCTATAGGTAACGTGTTTTAAAACATATTTGGAGTAGTTACTAACGTAACTTCAAATATTATCTACTAGGTATAGATAATTACAAATGCAGGTTTGATTATTATTTTATATTATTTATTATCAAAGCGACATTTTACTATCTACTAAAAGTATTTGTGTATCAAAAATTAAATTATTTATAGACAAATGAAGAATAATAGTAAAATAGATGCCATAATATGATTAGATTAGAATATCATTGCATTGAAATTGGCAACATATTTAAATACTTTGCCAAAAATTAATTACACTTCCAGTGACTGTAATTAAATACTTGCTCTGAATAAAGCTTTTAAAAATAGGTATTTAGATTACGTGAAAATTTAGAGCTTTAGGTTGATTAATTGGCGCGGAAGTGTAAAATTCCCACGGGGATTCAAATTTAAACACGCTTCATATATAATCTAAACACCTTTGATACGATAAGCCTAATAACTTTTCTACATTTATTCCACACATCCCGCCCGCTATGGTGCCTCGTTCCTAATGCGCACCGCAAAGGAATGGAACTCTTTGCCTCCTTATGTGTTCCCCGATCATTACAATCTAGCCGTCTTGAAGGCAAGAGTGAATAGGCTGTTTCTAGGCAGGCATGATCCATCCTCGGCCGCATCATCACTTACCATCAGGTGAGATGGCGGTCAAATGTCTGCCTATAGAGGATAAAAATATATATATATAAGGTTACGATACATATATTTTTTAAATATGATAAGAAACAAATGAGCAAGAATGACAACAGTAAACAAGCGATCAACTCTTTTCATTGATAACAGTCACACGGGAAATGTCACCGGTGGTTTGCTTAATTCAGGTTCCGTCTCTGGGCAAACATTTGTTCATAAATATGTCTGTTCGTATTGGTCTAGGTATTTCTATCTAATCTTAGTATGTATTCCAAAAAAATTAAATAAGTTTATCCACTGTTCAGTGCCCTTTTACCAGCGCATAGCCTGAATTAGTGCTAGAAGGTACTGTGTGAATGTTAGTCGATATCAATGAATTCATTTTATTTTAGTGCTACCTGCGATATAAGATATTCCCGCAGTAAAATTTAGCCTATGTGTTTATCCAGGGTATCAACTATCTATTGAAATCGCTTCGTAAGGCGCGCGGCTCGCGTGACGTGATATGCAAGCCGCATGGTACAACATATTCCTAAAATAAAATAAAAAATTTAAAATAAAAGAAGCCTTAACTTTTCCTTATTAAATCAGCTACCTGCCATAACAATCCCGTCCAAATTGGTCCAGCAATTTCAGAGATTACCCGGAACAAATAGACAGACCGACAATTTCAAATTTTAAAAATTGAAATATTCAGCGCCGTATATAATATTGTGTATATTCATATGCATGAAGAAAAAAAATATATTTCCATATTACAAACATGCAGTTCAACTTAATTTACCTATATATATTTATATATGTGTATAGATTACCTAAATTTAGTTACCTGTACTAGAATGACCTATGTGATTGATTTATACTAGAATGGCCTGTGTATTTTTTTTAAGATTATGGAGCAAAGTTGGTCAGGTCCTGTGTAAGGTGATATTTTGGAAATTACGAAGATTCCCGAACACTGCCCACCAAATCCACATATATTCCGGTGTAATTTTTCTCTCAATGATGCTATGATCCCTCTTAATCCAAAACAGTCTAACAGTTCAAAGAACTCCGACATTTTTTATTACTTCCCAAAGGAAAGGCACTCGTAGGTATCTAAGTGAAATAGCAGCAGGGAACAAACGCAAGTGAGGTTGATCAATCCCAAATGTGATTCCCACATTCGTAAACGTTTTGTTCTCTAATTGGTTTCCTGTTCCTTATTACGACGGTTTTGGTGCCTCATGGGTATTTCAATTGATTTTATTTGAATACATACATGCGTAGGTAAAACCCTTTGATCTCATTTCTGTTCAACTCAAAATATATGCTACAATGAACGTTTTTAAATCAAATATGTTAACGATCAAACCACTTTTTCCTGAACATGAGTGGCACGATCGCCTTGAGATGCACTTTATTTAGACATACATAGGATTATAATATGCAATGCAATTTTATGGAATAGGTTGCCAGCTGACATTCGTCACGCAAAGTCTATTTTGGCCTTTAAGAATGGACTTCACCAGCATTTGTTGGATACCGATTCGTAATTTTGCCTATTTCTTCTTATGAATATTCATATACATTCTATTTATTTATTTAATCTATGTATTATTTTATATTTTATATATATATATTTAATATCATGTAATATATATTATGTATTTAATATTTTAATATACTTATGTATTCATATTTTATTTTACTAGTAATATCTTATATATTATTATTTTTTTTGTGTCATGCCTTACTTGCCCACTGCCTGTTTTTCTTTAACTTTTTCTACTCAAAGGTTGCCTGGAAGAGATCGCTCGTAGCGATAAGGCCGCCTTTGCCCACTATATGTCTGACTTTTCTGTGTTTGTGAACCGTTTATAAAATGTGAGCAATAAAGTGTTTATCTATCTATCTATAGTATTCGAATATATTATAGTCGCTTTGTAGTAGGTAATGTTAAGTCGCGGAGTTTAGTACATATTGTAAAATCGTGAAAATCAGTACCAACAAATGAGTAGACATAGTGAATACGCGATAGGCTACAGTCGCTGTAATGAGTTACTGAAATGATCACAATTTCAAATAGCTATTCGGGAAATGCATTCAGTCATAAGCTGATGCATGTTGAATACCAAATGAAGATTACAAGCCGCAAATTGGAATTGGAACAATAAGTTGCCAGTAGGAAGGCAACATAGCGTGGGTTAGTTTAAAATTGGTCTGATACATATTTATGTGAGTTTTCTATTATAGAGTATTGGCACGTGGGTTGGTGTGTACATAGGGTTGTGCTAACTATTAAAAGCCTTTAAATATTTTAAAACTAACATTTCTTGTTTTAGGTAGAGGGACCACCGCGCCGTCGAAATAATTTTCTATCTATTCAAACCCATCGCAGTTCACTGCTGGACATATGCCTCCCCCCATTTTCCAAACATCCCGGTCCTCCACTTTCCTCCTTCAGCCTTCACCAGCGACCTTTCGCAAGTCGTCGGTCCATCGGGCCGGAGGGCTAGTTGTAATAAAAGAAAATATTATATAATAATCTATAATATAGTTTATAAGACTTTAAATTTAGTCAGTGCCTCATCAGCTTCAGGATACAAAAGGAGGTGACAGTGAATTGGGTACCGAAAATTATGTTATTTCAGTAACGTGCAAAAAATTATGAGTAAGATATGTAGAGTTGCCAAAATAAATTTTTCTTTGAAGTTTAAAGGGACATTAGAAAAATATAGGTAATAGTGATTTTCCGAGTTGACGACATACAAATGAAGTGCATGCCATTTTGTACTATTAAGTCGATATATAATAATCCAAACTCTTATCAGCGGAAAAGTAATGTATTATTGTGGCCAACCCTAAATTTTACCAATAGTCCAGCTGATACAATACGTCACGTCTATTTTAGATATAGTTATGTCATTGGTTAAACTATGATCGAAGCCTTTGAACAGCGGCAAGCGCGTTGCATGGAATTTATGCGAATAACGTAAATAATTCAATGAATAAGGTAAACTTGTTTTCGCGTAGAAATACTGATTTACTTGCATAAACGCAAAATGCCTTTAATAGTAACAGTTTCTCTTAACTAACTGCATAATCGAGCCATATGCGGGGGAACTATGGAATTTACTTAGTGAACTCACGGGCTTAATGGATTATTACTACCAGAAATGAACAGAATGGCAGAATGAAGGCTTGCTGTTCAAAATCTCAGACTTCATAATGTTGGAAACTAATTGGTACTAAGCAAATAACCACATTTATTTTTCATTCAGCTATGTTTTTTTTCTTATAAGTAAACAGGACGGTCAGTACGCTCACCTAATGGTAAGTGATACGCCAGACCATGACAGAGCGGCATTGAAGGAGACCAAGAACTAATAGGCAGTTATTAACCTCCATCAATGCCGCACCGCGCCCGACACCAAAGATAACAAAGATGTTAAGTTTCTTATAACAATTTCATTCGCTACAGTGCCCTAATCCGGAAATACTAAAGTGCATAACACTATATCGTAACGATATCTGGCACTGGACTTAGTACCGAGTCTACCACCTAGTAAAGTAATAACATAGTATGTATAGCGTAATCCAATATCAAAAAAAATTGGCCAAGCGCGAGTCGGAATCGTCCGTGGAGGGTTCCGGAGCAAATAATGTAATTTTTACTTACTTAGGCACCTACTAGCAGCTTTAATATGAAAAATAGTGGTTCACCGTTTTTGACTTATAAAAAAACTACTCACCAGAAATCGTTCAAACTAAATTTCGTTGTTAAATTTTATGGTAATGTAGAATATATATATTTTTTTATTTTATCAACCCCATAGTTTAGAAATTACAAGGGGCGGGGGGCACAATGTTTTCAACTTTGGAAGTGTCTCTCGCGCAAACTATTCAATTTGTAAAAAAATGATATTAGAATCCTCGATATCATTTTTTAAACTCTTCACATTGATACGTTCGATGAAAAAAAAATGTTTGAGTTTCAGTTCAATGTATGGGGAACCCCAACATACATTATTATTTTTTCAAGTTTCTTGTCAAAACCTAATAGCGGTTCACAGAATACATATACTTACAAAGTTTGAATAGTGTAGTGCTTATGGTTTCGGAGAAAAAAGGGGTTGTATTATTCGGACGGACGGACAAACAGACAGACTTGACGAATCTATAAAGGGTTCCGTTTTTGCCGTTTGGCTACGGAACCCTAACAAGTTCAATTACAAAATATAACTGAAATGTAAAAGGAAGGAAGGACTTCCATCATTAATTTAGTATTTATTTTTCAGTGTGTATTTTATGAATTCGGACACTTTCACAAATAAATTCCTTTAGGTCGTGAAGTGGAGCGAGATTATTGGAACAAAGTGCAGCCTTACCTTCTAATACGGAATGCATCTAGGTGAATCGTCTATTATTTCGTCTGTTGGGCACCCAAACCTGACGTTATAGCAGTAAATTAATACGGCTGTTTTTTTTTTATGTGATAGGTGTACAGGACGGTCTAGACGCTCACCTGATGGTAAGTGATACGCCAGACCATGACAGAGCGGCATTAAAGGAGACCAACAACTGATAGACAGTTATTATCTCCATCAATGCCGCACTGCGCCCGTCACTCGAGACAACAATGTTAGGTCTCTTATACCGGTAATTTCACTAGCTACAGTGCCCTCATCCCGAAACACAAAAGTGCATAACACTCCTGTTTCACGGGATGATATCTGGCACTGCGGTGGTACCTACCTAGACGACTCAGTATCAAGTCTACCACCTATTATAAATTCTATACTAAAAGGTGAGATGAGCTATGACATTACAGGATCTTGTGGCAAAACAATGTGCTCTTGTTTATCTAGATAGACCACGTCCTAGTGGTTTTATCAAAGAAGAATATTGGGTTCAAGTTAAAAAATATATAATAGAAACATTTTTATGCAACTGCACTGGAAATCCTGATATTGCATGGGTAATTAATGAAAATACCTAAGGCCAGTGAGATGCCTTCTAGATACCTAAGTTTTATATTTAAAAAACTCAATAAATTGAAAGAATTGAAATATATTTATTTCGTGAATATTGTAGTTTAAATTGGTCCCTAATATACTTGTAATAAAAATAACTAATTTAATGCTACGAAAATGGTTGCAATGCCATAACTATCATTTTAATTATTACCAACAATAAATATTATAAAAATGTTGCAACTATGAAATTGGTAGTACTATCATTTGAACCAGTCTTGCTTAAACACTAGCGTTATTTGCGCAACTAATTTAATTGCGCCTTTACAACATCAAACAAACATTATTATTTACCTACAACGTTTGCTATGTGATCTAAACGACTCAACGTATTACGTTCCATAAATCGATTTAAATGACTTGGTGGGTGGCGCATCGACAGTCTTCCCCACATATTAAGCGTAGATTCGCGATATTCCGACTCTAATTACGGCGAGGTGACATATTTTTATAATTAAAGCAATGAATATATTCTAAAGGACTTACATTGGTATAGGTATGCGTGTCTAACGCGTACACGGATTGAATAAAAAAAATTGTCTGTTGTATCAGAACACTTGTCCCGCCGAAGGAAAAGCCACGTTGATGAGGGGGATGCAATAATGTAAAAAAGTATTGTTGCGTATGTGTCTTTGTGGATGTATTTTGGAATAAAAGTAGGCGCTGGTCTGAATAGAAAATATACTTGGTCAAAAAATGTGATACAGTATACACATGGACAAGCAAGGACGGACGGACGATAAGTGGTCGCACTTCGCAGTGGGGAGCGCTCTCGTCCCCTGCCCCCCGCGCCGCGATGATGCGCTGATGACGCAACATACTGCCCCGGTTGAAGAGGGAGAAGTTTCTTCAACATTGAAGTGGAAGAGGACAGATGTTGTTGTAGCCTCTCTGGATGACACCCTTCCTGGTCTTGATATCGCAAACTCGAACTATGTTGTCCTTTCCTGGATGGATCTTGATAATTCTACCCAATAGCCAGAGTAGAGGTGGTTGACTCTTATCCTTGATCAGGACTAAGGATCCCAGCTGAAGTTCACCATTAGATGAAGGCCACTTGAGTTTCTGCTGCAGAAGAGATACATATTCGTTTGAGTAACGTTGCCAAAAATGTTGCTGAATTTTCTGAACCCTTTGGAAGCGCTGCAGACGGTTGATATTGACGTCAATCAACTGAGGTTGAGGTATGGATAAGAGCGAGCGTCCGATAAGGAAATGAGAGGGTGTAAGACAGGTGAGATCTTGAGGGTCTGATGATAGAGGTGTCAGAGGTCTGGAATTCAGAACAGCCTCTATCTGGACCAAACATGTGGACATTTCCTCATAAGTTAAATGCGTTAACGATAGAACACGACGTAAATGAAATTTTACAGATTTAACTGCGGCCTCCCACAGACCGCCGAAGTGTGGTGAATAAGGCGGAATGGTTTTAAATTCTATACCCTGATTATGCAAATCTGTCTGAATATCTATAGAATGATTATTAATGAAACTTGTGATTTCGTTACAAGCTCCTACAAAAGTTGTCCCGTTGTCGGAATAAATAAACTGAGGTTTACCGCGACGAGCCATAAATCTATGTAATGCTGCTAAAAAGGCTTCTTTTGTAAGATCACCAACCAGCTCCAGGTGCAGGGCTTTGACTGCAAAACAAACAAAAATACAAATATAAGACTTAATTAGCCTGGCACCTCTGCCCTTACGATCTACAATCAGCACTGGCCCGGCGTAATCAATGCCTGTATGTAAAAATGGGTATTTAAGATTAGTTCGATGGCCCGGTAAATCTGACATAATAGGCTGAATGGGTTTTGATTTAAATCTAAAACATCGAACACACTTATGTACTATAATTTTCGCAAGGTTTCGTCCTCCTAGAGGCCAATAGGTTTGCCTTATATGCGATAATAATAACTGTGGGGCTGCGTGAAACAGATTTAAATGCATTTTTGAAAGATAATAACTGTAATATGATGTTTACTACATAGCAATATTGGATGTTTGACATCATAACTGTAGTGAGAATTGTTGAGACGTCCACCAACACGCACCAAGCCATTTTCATCCATGAAAGCCGAGAGTGAAATTAATCTACTCTTTTTAGAAAGGGATAGTCCTGATTTGATTTTGTAATCAACTGGAAACATTTCTTGTTGTGATACTCTAAGAATAGTCTGTTCAGAAGATTTGAGTTCTGTTAGTGTGAACAAATTATGTATTTTATTCTGAGGATTACGACAATTATAAATAAATCTTTGTATATATGCTACAATTCTGATTAATTAAGTAAATTAGATTTTGAGTGAATTAGAGTAGAAATAACGTTATCTGAAGGTGTCGAAGGACCATTGTTGCGTATGTGTCTTTGTGATGTATTTTGGAATAAAAGTAGGCCTGGTCTGAATAGAAAATATACTTAGTCAAAAATGTGATACAGTATACACATGGACAAGCAAGGACGACGGACAGATAAGTGGTCGCACTTCGCAGTGGGGAGCGCTCTCGTCCCCTGCCCCCCGCGCCCGATGATGCGCTGATGACGCAACAAGTATAGATTTGTAATAAAAAAAGTGGTCCGAATGCAGTGACAGCACACCTACACATATTTCGAATGAGCGTACATTTACCTAAAGTACAAACTGTACTCTCTTCGGCGGTTCGATTTTGAGGCACGGATGGCGTATCTACCTTTATATACAGAATATAATAAAATAAAAATAATAATATAATATCTACTGACAATCACACAGCGCCATCTAGCCCCAAGTTAAGCGTAAAGCCTGTATTATGGGTACTAAACAACGGATAAACATACATGTATAATTTTTTTTTTGTAAATACATACATATTATACATAGAAAACACCCAGACCATTACAAACAGACATGTTCATGCACACAAATGTTTGTACTGCCGGGATCGAACCCGGACCCTTAGTGTTGCGGCCGACCTCTCAACCGCAACACCAAATGGGTCGTCAAATAAATAATAATAAGATATCATTGGGGAGATGGTAATGATTTTATTATTAATAATTTGAATAATGTAATAACTAGTAACTTTTATTCAACCTTTTTTAATATAAAACAGCAAATACAAAAGCATAAACCATTAGATCTATGAAACTGGATCCGCTAAGTTTGTCTAAATATCAATATAAGGTTATTAATCATTGGGCAAATTCCAAAGAAAATCTGTGAACGATATGAATTATCTGTGGCATTATTTGTGGCGGCATACCACGTAAATGGCCCCATCTGGATAACCATTGCTGAATAGTGAAGAGGGATATTTCTCCCATTGTCGTTCATATCCGGCAAAATGCGGTCAATTTATTATTATTTGCTGAGCCGACTCTACTCGCAATCAAAACTGGAAGTTTATAGGCTTACTGAAAATCTTATATCAGGAATCTGACGTGGCTATCAAACGTACGCGAAAATGGAATTATTTCAAAAGAGTAATTAATGCTTAACACTGATAATTCAGTGAATGTTTTTACTCGTTGTATTTATACACATTACACCGACAACGAAATACCTGCAATGATCTCCATAATACATTAAAGGTTTTTAAACATAAAACTATTATAAGTTTAAACTAAAAATATTTACAATTCACAAATGACATAACTTAGACGTATCACCGAATCTAGTGTATTTTCCTATTTAGGTACATGGTTTTCCTCTTGCTTCACATATACAAGTAATGGTCATTTGGCGGATAGGTGACCTTAAAAACTATCTAGGATCTTCGTCGGAGGGCACGCTAAGCATTGGCCACAGCTACTATGTTAGGATTGTAGTCGGGTAACGGCCTAAAACTCCCCATAGGAATGCTGTGTGGGAAGGCCTGTCCTTGCTCGTGGGACTTCTAGGTCGATTATCTAAAGCTAGCGATTAAACAAATCATATCTTTATACAACTTGAATTTTTAAATTATTTGGCATCCATTCGATTTATTATTGAACTCATATTATGGAATGTTTTTATGGAAATCTTTTAGTTTCCCATAAAAACATCCATAGGTATAGATTAATCATAAAAGTTTTACAAAAAAATTATAAACAAATAAATTATCGCATTGCATTCAGTATGCGATAATTTATTATAGCGCGTCACTCAATATTGATTTTTTTTAAGTCAATTGTTTTAATTTTTTATTGTAATATGGAGTAGGTACTTACTATTGATCAGTATAAAAAGTGTTTTACATGATTATAAGGGTTTAAAATATTTAATTTTAGTATCAATAGATTTGCCTCATATGTGTACTTTGAATCATACTGTATACGCTAAATGATATGTTATAGTAACTCGGTTTTTTTTTTCATTATCATAAATGTAAGCCACCAAGCCACCGGGGCAGGCACTATGGTAAAGATAGCCATCTTTTGATTCATTTTTGAGCTCCGTTATTTGGCTTTCGAGATGCAAAACGCAACCATGTGCCAAGGCGATGTGGGAAGGAGGTAAGTGACGCAATGCTAAGTAACATTATCCAATCTTACTTGAGTTATGTACGTAGGTGTGAACGCCTAGGAAACGTGTGACTTCCGTTAAGACGTTAGTGCGCAGCTCATTAGTGATGTCGAACGAGCATAGCAGATATCGATTACTTGTTTGATTACTTACTTTACATTGTTTTATGAGATCTTAATTCCTTCTTATTAAATATTCAGCAGAGTTCTTAACACAGCGCATACTGATTGAATCAAGTCTTTTATAGATCTATATAACTATAAAAGGCTAAAATAAAAATTCAAAAATATAAACCGCTTACATTACGCTTGTAGATTATAGTAAAATTCCTTGGTACATTGAAGTTGTAGTTTTTAGGATGATAAAATAAAGAGTAAAGATTCTGGTTAGATCTTAGTTTCATTATCTGAGGCGTCCAATCCGAACATATCTGAATATAAATAGGTATCTTTTAGAGGCAAAAGGTGCAACGGTTTTAAAACACAGTAAAACAGCTTCTCTTGCAAGTGCTCTATAAACTTATCTATTACTTACTTATCTATTATTATTTTTCGCATTACGAGTATAATATGAATAAATGCATGATTATGAAGGATTATACAATTATCTCCACGCTCGTTCATATAACCTTTTTATCAAAGAAAGATGATTCCGTGCTTCGGAGGGCACGTTAAGACGTCGTCAGCAATCTTTGGAAAGTAGTTACTAACACTTACCAAAACCCTATGGCACATAATAGTCTTATGATTTGTTGATGAGAAGAAGATAGCGGTGTCAATAAAAGGTTAGGTTGAAACGAGATCTACGCAACCCGGTACATCTAATTTATGTTTCGACTATTACTATCGACAGTCAGCTGTGAATGGACAACACTACAGCTAAACGTGCGAGCTGCGTACGCGCCGACGTTACTGAATGCAATTATATGGCAATAAGGCACGATCTTACGAGACGTGACAGGACGCTTTATGTTTAAAATGTCTTTTGACTCAAGCATGGTTGGACTGTGTTTTTATGCATTATAGCTAAGACACATTATACCAGCACATATAAACATATAGTTGACAGTCCAAGTAGTTAACGATCAAATTATTTAAAAAAATGCATACCATTCATTAGATTACGTCGTATGATTTGATTAGATTTTAATTATTTGACAAAAATATTTTGAAGTCAGTTTGTTTATTTTAAACTCAAAATTATGTTACACGTATTGCATACATCAATTATACAAATAATTATTGTCATTTTAGATTTCATTAATTAAATTTTTTGGCCCTTTCATGATTTATTGTTATTTAAAGTAACTAAGTATATTATGGTCCATGACAATAAATGAGAAAACGTCTAGATCGGAGACCTCGCAACGGCAAGCGCAACGTAGGACGACCACCCACTATGTAGTAGGGCAGACAACCTTAAGAAGGTCGTAAGTAGTCACTGGATGTAGGTACCTGCTTGCAACTGGTCGCCGTTGTCGCTGGTCATTGTTGCTGCAAATCAGGCTGCATTACTATATCAGTAAAGTTTCTATAAAAATCGCTAGGTCGTTTGGTCGTTTGATATAAATTATCGTGATTTTCTTGGAAGCAACAATTTGATTTGTAACTATGTCAGCGACAAATGACATTCAATAAATGATCAACATCATCGTCATAATCAGACTATAAAGAGCCACCACAGGGCACTTTACGTCAGTGAGTTTAATTTACGTTAGAAATATTTGATTTTTCTATACAATTTGTAATGTTTTTTGAGGAGGTTACAACCATTTTCACTTAATTTTTTGCCAGTAAGTATATTAACCCTTTAACCGCCAAGATTCTGGACGCAATCGAAAAGTTTAAGTAAAGATTGTGACCCTTTAAGGCATCTCTGGCAGTCAAATGGTTAAAAAATATGGTCGTGTATATACTTACATTTTAAGCAATTTAAATGTATTCTTCTGGCGCAAAATGGGGGAGACCTATGTCCAGCAGTGGACTGCGATAGGTTGAAGAGAGAAGAGAGAGAGAAATGTATTCTACTTTAGAAACATTTAAATACAAAGTATACCAAACATTTACCAAGATACTATAATATTTTGGCTTGTCATAAATTAAATATATTTGTTGGTAGTTTGCAATATAACGGTATGGAGGAAAGAATCATTTTTATTGTTATTTTAAATAGAACGAACTAAAACATAATGGACGAGTTTTTATCGAATATATTTAACTTTATCATGGTTTCTAATGAAATTATAACAATTGCAACGCATACAAAGCGGGGTTAGCGGATCCGGCGGCCCTAATTCCAAGGGATGTGTGTGGATTATCCTACATGCGGTCGCTCGTGGACAATCTGCTAATGACATTGTGAGATGTTTTTGATATCTTTCTATCAACTACATAGTATAAAACAAAGTCGCTTTTTCAGTTCCTATGTATGCTTAAATCTTTAAAACTACGCAATGGATTATGATGCGGTTTTTCAATAGATATAGTGATTGAAGACGAAGGTTTATATTTATAGTAGCACCCATTAAATTGTGGGAAAATACTGTTATTTTTTAAGTTTGCAGCGGTACCGGCCGGCCAGGGCGGCGGGAGCGTGCCTTTTATCAGCATTGCATCTGTGCAATACCAGGGCGGTCGATAGTGTAGTATAAATAAAATAAAAATAGTACCATTCAATACCTGAATCCATGGACCTATTAAGGTAATCTTATATTTGTTTCCATTAATCTCTAATTGTGTTATCCGCCACTTAGTTAAAGGTAACGGTTGATTGGACGCTAATACATAACACTTACATCGTAATAATGGGATTACATTATGTAATTTCGTGGAATGTTGTCAGTCAAATTGTGGCTGGCGTCCTTTGTTTACGCTTTAAGTATCATGGTAATTTGAGCAAATTATAGCCAATACGGTGTGTGTGCACATACATACATGCCTCACTTCGTATCAGCTTGCAAATTTATTTTTATAGTTATGTGCTACTTATAAATAATTAAATAAGTATTCACCGACTCTTAGACCGCTAATGAGCTCCAATTTAAACATGTTACTCGAACAATGTGTACAAAAAAAGGGTACATATAGTTATGAATTAGCCCTTTGAATGCCAATGACACCGAAAGGCGTCAGAAACTATAGATTTTCTATTGTCTAGATTGATGGCATTCAAAGAGTTAATACATAATATTATTTTTGTAAACACATAGGTACTAGTTATACACATAAACGCCCAGGCTAATGATGATAAAAAGATGGGAAGGTAATGCACACAAAACGTTTGTACTGCCCGGGGATCAAACACGGGACCTAGTTGTACTCATAGTAGCCGACTTCACAATCATTACATGGGAGCAATTGCAAAATGAAAGTTGTAATATTTTTTTTATTTTAGTGTGAACGTTACGTAATTTTTCGGTTCTGTAGAAGCATAAAAAACATCTATTCCCAACCTATAACATAAATTGTGCATTGTACAATGCAAATTTCTTAACATCATTAGCAAGCGACTAACATGATTCTTCCTTTAAATATCCGCAAAAATCCCACAAGATTCCGTAGCTTCTTCAGCAGTGACATTGTAAAGTGAAATTAATAAACCTAGGCCACTCACGGTAATGAAATCGTAACACTGTTACTGTGTTTCATAACAAAGTGCCGCCAGAAGGCTAGTCAGCGAAATTTAACAAGGAAACAAAGGGGTGGGGGTGGAGCAATATTATTTCTGAAATAAAATCCAAACGACTGACTGCACACAGGGTTGTCACATACTTCAAACCTTTTAAGATGTATTATTAAATCTTTTATTTTTTTAATACGCTCTCCTTCCCGATGAACCGATTTAAGTAAGGTCTCTGGTGGAGACTGAATGAGAAGGCAGAGATATCTAGCGCAGAATCTGGAAATCTATGATTTGCAGTGCCTGGTTTATAGGCGATAGGTTGAAGAAGAATTGTGATATACAATCACGAAGAATATACCGCAATACTGTTGAAAATTTTTGTCATAAAGATATTTGTAAAATAATTTTTGAGCATAAAAAATGGTCACATATTGAATGGCTTGTTTGGTTTTTAGCAGACTCATATACTGAAAAGGATTTTAACATGAAAATTTAATTGGAATTGGAATCGAAAAACTATTGGACAAGTTACATATCCAGAAATAATATACATGCATGCATTATGACTCCAAAAATTGACAAAATTGTTGAGATGGAGGTACTAACTATGTAAGATGATAATACACTATAGTCTCACTCAGATATAATCATATCTCCATTGTGTTTCTAAACAAAAATACAATACCTATTTAACATCAAGGCTACGTATAAATGCCGTATATAATAAACGAAACAATAATTAATTTCGGTAGCAGAAACAAGATTATTACAAACTTTCTAACTAAAAACATCTGTAATCACTACTTGATATAAAATTGCTTTACCCAAAGCATGTCGTAATTAAGTGTGCTTTATATAAGGTACCAGAGTGGTTAATCTTAGACAATGTTTACAGGGATCTGTTTAATTAGGTTCTCCTTTTAATACCTGGAAACTTTCGATGCTCGCGCAGTAAATCTTGAAATCAAATTATGGCCAGCAGCGGTAGTCAGTAACAAATAAAGTGATTTGATAACAAACGATGATGCCACTTGCCATTCATTTAGTTTGCACTTGCCTTGACTTTTTTCGGCGTCTTTATGAATAGCTGGTGACAAATATATTTCGTAGCAATGATTTTAAAATATTTAAATTAAGATGTTACAATTCGATTATGTAACGAGTGGTTTTTCTACATAGATTGCTTCAAAATTTAAGAGTAGAAATTGAGAAAATTTGCTATTAAAACTTAAGCACACTATGTCAACCCTGAGTGCACCTACTAAAGGAAGTAGGGGGTGCTAAAATTGATAATTTTATTTTTAACAAGCGGCTGCCTAACGACGGGTTCGTGCACCGCTGCCTTCTATAATGGATTGCGGGGCATCATGTGGAAATAATCATACTCAGTCTCTGCTTACAGACATGATATCCATTCTAGTATATAAATATAATAGATTTACGTAGCTTATGTAATTGCTTTATAGCATTCTCTTCATAGGTTGATTATAAATCGATGGTTAAAACGGTTTTTTATTATTCAATTCAATGATAGACTAATCTATCTCTGGTTATAGTTTTGTTACGTAGGTACGATGTCGGATTTGCCTTAGATTGCACAAATTATCACGAAAACTGATTTATTGAATTCATTTTGTTTTATTTTTAACTGATAAATATTTAAAGTTTGTTTCTCGCTGATGGTGGTTTGAGGGATGTTGCTGGTGATTTGATGAAGAAAAGGATTCGTGTAATGTGTCGCAGTCAAATTCCACTATTTGATGCGATAGGTTGATTAAAATGAGTTTTTATATGTATCTTTTATAATCATCATCATTCAGAAACAAGTATAGATTGTTCTCCCTGACGATTAGTATGCTTTCTTATCTAATCGCAGCCCACTGCAGTATTGAATATCACGGCCTCCACTTTTAGCCATCCTGAACTTGTCGGAGGGCGTTCTACGGTACACGTGCCAAGATGCGACCTCCTCTTCAGAGCTATCTCCTCAAACAGCATCGGTTCTGCAAAATACGTGACCAGCCCACTGCTCTTTTACTATCTGATCTAGCAAGCTATTATTTAAGTTTTCTTGCGAATTTTTTATCTCGATGCTATTCTAAGAGAAGACGAATATAGCTCGCTTCATTGCTCGTAAATTTCATGACTAGATTGCGCAAATCTCGTATTGTTAAAAACTTTTCGTATCCCTTTCTTTGTGATATCGAATTAACTAGATATATATATTTTAACTAGGAAATATAAATAAGATAATATTTTAAAAAGAACATAAATAAAAAGGATTCCTTTATGTGGTATCTCGGATAACATTCAATACAAATTAAAAAACCTGTGGATGCATGGCATTGTAATAACTTTTCGTTATTTCAATTGGCTTGCAACATCATGCAATTAAGCGTTATAAACTTGATGCCTTCGGGTTAGTGCAGAATTCGTCACCAATTGTGCGAATTGAGAGTGATTGCCGAATGCTGCATTGTTTCGTTGTACCCGATTAATCCAATGAAGTGCACACTGTGTAATTGTTTAATCATGTTCACCATGTTTTGTCCGATGTCTGCGATAACGACCTCATTTTCAGGTCTTCAATAAAAAGCTTAACATGGAACCCTATGAATAGGAATCTGTTGTAGGACTTTCTGTACATCATCAAGTACAAATTCTCTTCTACCTGGTAGAAATATTCTTCTAAACCGTGATACATAGTTGAAATTTTCACAAATTATGTTTGACAGTTGTTGCGCTTTCCGTTATTAAATTATTAAATCTCATCAAATATGTCTTTATTCAATTTAGGTCCTTATAGAACACTTATGGATGACAAATGAAACTACCACTAGTTAGCTACTGAGAAGAATCCAGCAAGAAACTCAGTTGTTACTGTTTTAAAAAAAATGCGTTTTGTACAGCATTATATTATTTCTAATCTAAATCATTTATAAGTTAAATATATTGAAAATTATGAGTTTTGTATTTATCATATTCAGATATTGGTGGATATCTTGAAGTCAACCTAGATTTTAAAGATTTTCTTTCTAATAGAAAGGTCGGTATTATATTTTGTATACATTACTTGAGTATCATAGTTACCTTAATTAAAGCAAATTTAAATTTTAAAGCAAGGTTATGGTCCTTTTATTTTATAAAATATTTCCTTGTTCCAAAAAGCATTAAATTTTGCATGACGTGCGTATGCCCTTGGCGCCCTTATGACTCACGCATATCAGAAAATCGTAAACAGATTTTGGATAAAACTCGTCCTACCTAAACTTCATTTGACTTACACTCGCCCTGAATCGTTAATTTTAATCGCAGATCCTTTTTTAAAAATTTGACAGTTCAAAACAGCCGCGCGGGCGCTAATATTGATGCCATAACTTAGACACGTGTTTTGTGGGTGTAATACGGACTCACAGTGATGTCATTAAGCACCTCATCCCATAACCATTCTCACTTTTTTTACTTGTGGATATTACTGGCTTCAATGACATATTCTTTTAACTGCAATTATGCAAGAATCGGTCCTTCGATATACATTACATATCCTACTCATTCATAATACCGTCTGTACAATTTCATATACATTCAAACAAACGAAACATTAGGGTCAATATTTCACTTTAGATAAAATATCGACGAATGTACGTCGGACGCGTTACCGCTCGTAAATGCCCTTGCTGAAGAAAATAACCCACAAAACTTAGATTTTCGCTATCCAACTGTGTTGTTTACCTTATTTAGAAACAAGAGCACATCACACAATCATTTCGAGTCACTGTCACTTGTTTTTCCACTCGTCACTGGTTTGTTTTCGAATATTTCGGTACGAAAATCGTAAAGGCGCAGCGTGTACATGCGCGTGCGCAGGTGAGGCACTGACTGCTTGTATCGGAGGCGGCAGGTTGCGCGGGAGGCTCTCCCCACCTCACAAGGCTGCCCCGGCACTCTGGCATTCCATCTGTGACGACAATGTGCCCATTTATGTCTTTGGACATGGTTGGCGGTCACCACGGCCATATGGTGCCTTACGGTGTATGATTAAGGCTCTTTTAATGGAATTCTGTAATGATCTCGAATTGCCTTAACGTGGGAAATCGTCTATGCTGCAATTTGGCAAAACTGTTCGGCATTTTGCAATGGTCCCGATGTGTGGTGCATGTAACTGCTGATACGTTGCGAATTTGTTACTCTGGCAGCCATAAAACTTAGGCTGTGTACGAGGCAACATTTAATATTGCTGTGAAGAGAAAATCCTTTGTTCGCCTACGCTTCATTAAGAAACAAATGCAGTGCGATCGTAAGATCTTCAATGGACGTGATTGCAGTTCCAATAATTTTATACAAATCAATTACAGTACACATTCGTTACAAGGATGACAAACATCGTTTTTTTTATTTATTTAATACCGCCTTAAAGATATTATTACGAGATCACTTATTCAACAATTTGTTAGGTACTGAACAGGATATACTTTGTGTATTTAAACTAGTAGTAGGTAAATAGGTGCCTAACTTAATTCTTTTTGTAATATAAAATTCAATGAAAAATACTTTTATTTATTTTTAGCACAGTCAACATTGCATGCCGGGGCAACTTTAAGTAACCTTAAGTAAGGTGACACTTAGTTTTAAGTTTATCATATCACTGATTTCTTTTTTGCTTGTACCTGTGTTTATTTTGATGGTTTTCCTAATCTATACTTATAATAAAATTAGAGTGTCACGTTAAAGTGCGCAGAAAAATCTACCACTGTTGGAAAATATAAACAGATGAACCCTACATCCTTTGTATGGGAAATCTCGCATCTGCCGCTTCTCAAGAGTCGCAAGCTTCCTCGAACAGCCGCAATTTAATCCAGCAGAGGCGTCAAACGCTAGACTGATGTGGTGGAATGAAGTATTCCACCTCGTCGAGACATCACCGGTTGGCTGTAGAGCTGCCTCCGGCGGTGATCTCCCCTGGGCGGTCTGGAATTCTATGAACAAACTGCGGTCAGGTGTTGGCCGGTGCCGTGAAAATCGGTTAAGATGGGGATATTCCAGAAGCAATCTGTGTGACTGTGCTGCCCCACAGAAAATTGAACATCTTCGTGCAGTTTCTGGCACTTCTGGGTGGCAAATGAAAGGGCGATCAAAGTGGCCAATATTGGTCGCGTTATCATAATATTTAAGTTGTGAATCAATATCGACTCGATGAGAAGAAGTTGACATTTATTTGTAATATAAATACACGATCTAGTTTACACGCAATGAGTAATAATTCTATGAAACATAGGTACTTTTAGATTTCAAATCAGTCGTTGGCCGATTACTTAAAAAGGCGACAGACCGCTGACTAAGTCGTGCTTTGTTACTTAGTACTACGTATATCCTCATACCAACAAATTCGTCATGATGTGCCGTCACATAATTGGTTGGGTACATCATCGGAAAATGGTTTTCTCACACACGCAAAATACAATTTACAAAACATTTGTATAATATAATTATTTTTGCTTTTTACTAACAAAATATATTATTTTCCAAAAAAATATTTGATATAGCCATCCTACATAATATGCACTTTACAGACCAATCAGCTGATAAATACAACAATAGTTTTTATTCAGTAAATTTATACTTTATATATACAGAAATAAGAAGATAAACATCAGATTTTTTTATGTTATACGTGAACAGGACGGTCTGGACGCTCACCTAATGGTAAGTGATACGTCAGACCATGACAGAGCAGCATAAAAGGAGACCAACAACTGATAGACAGTTATTATCCTCCATCAATACTGCACTGCGCCCGTCACCCGAGACAACAGATGTTAGGTCTCTTATACCCGGTAATTTCACTAGCTACAGTGCCCTCATCCCAAAACACAAAAGTGCATAACACTCCTGTTTCACGGGATGATATCTGGCACTGCGGTGGTATCTACCTAAACGATAGATAGATGGAAACAAACAAGTTCGTTCACACAAATATGTGTACACTGTAGGGATGGCGTAACATAATTATGTACTGACACAAAATATATTAAAGAACTGTTTAAAGAATTATAGCGACGGGAATCACACACTAGACAGAATATGAAATCTATTGTGACAAGTCATAATATAATTTTGAACCAGTTTGTACCACATGATTTCTTTGATATATAGCAAAAGACAAAAGTCATCAAGCAATGTAGTTAATTCATTGGTACTGACGACGCTACCGAAATGATTCACAAGACAACACTGGCAGTAACACTTAGGGTTTCTCTAAAGGTTGTTACAGAAAGGGTGGTATTTGTAAGAATAACTACCAGTTCCCTACATAAGAGATATTATCTTCAGATCATCCTGTTGAAGTGGCAGTTACGTGTAGCGTAGTACCGTTCGCTGTTTCAACATAAGCAGTTAAGACATCATCTTGGCAAGCGTAGCGTAGGACGTCCTCATGTAACGGTGGACGCTGGTTGTGAAAATCAAAGGACAGGGCAGTCTGATGCAATGTGACGTAGATCCAATGCCCAGAACCGGTCCAGAAGAATAGCGAGCAAACGACCGATTTCCAACTTTGAGAACCTTGTACATTTTGATCTCAATGAAATTACATAGAGACGGCCTTATTAAAGTGACTTCTATAACAAATGCTTGCCGGGCACACCAAAGCAAAGGAAAATGTTTTCGTAATTTATGTGGGCATTAATTATTAATACACCACCCTTCGGGCCTGCAGCTATCTGTGGAAGAGTTAAATTGGATCCAAGGGTCGCTAAGGTTTAATTTGATGCGGGTTTGGTCGAGCGAGGCCCTTTATGTTAAAGGGAATTTGTCGATTTTGAATACATCGCGATTCTGTCTCTTTAATTTTGTCTACATACAAGTTTAAGCGAACATAGAAATTTTATATTTTTGTGATCTGGGATGAATCTTTGACCACGTGAAATTGTTTACCAAAGCAATGGAATTTAGAGTTCTAGAGGCCGTGTTTTCAGTTCTGTAAGCTATTTTTATCATACTTAAATGTTTTTCTGATAACAATTTGACGTACGCCGTTTTCGTTGTATTGGTTATACTTATATTGTCCGGTAGCAGAGTTTCCAGACAGTAAACCAATGCGTTGATCTTAAGTGACTTTATGTATAAATATAATAAATAAATAGTCACTGACATTCACATACATACATATTATACATAGAAAACACCATTACGAACAGACATGATCATGCACACGAATATTTGTACTGCCCGGGGATCCTTGATGTTGCAGCTGACATCTCAATCGCAACGCCAAATGGGTCGTCAATATCGTATGTTTAGAACTTACAGAGAGTATGGCTATCATCTGATATCATAAGCTAGTCGGCTATCAGTGAGCACTATACCTGAAGTAACAGTAGTTTCTAAACAGATCAGGTTTTAAATAAAAAAAGTAAAAATCCATTGAGTACTAGCCACCTCATTATGTCATTTGTATTATATTATGTAAAAAATACACAACCATAAATATAGTTACACAGACCTAAACTTATTGACATCCTCAGCACACTTAGCGACTAACATGAAACATAGGATTAAAATAATTTTATTCGTATTTAAACGACTTCAAAGAAGAAGGACGTTCTCAATTTGACTGTTTTACGACCCATTTGGTGTAGCGGTTGAGACGTCGACTGCAACACCAAGGATTCCGGGTTCGATCCCCGGGCAGTACAAACATTTGTGTGAATGAACATGTCTGTTTGTAATGGTCTGGGTATTTTCTGTGTATAATATGTATGTATTTACAAAAAAAAATGTTTATCCGTTGTTTAGTACCCATAATACAGGCTTCACGCTTAACTTGGGACTAGATGGCGCTGTGTGAGTGTCAGTGGATATTTATTATATTATATTAAACAACGAATGTGGCATATGTAACCTGAAGACTTTTATTAAGCTGAAGTCTCAACTCAACCTTTATACCTAATTGGTTACAAATAATGAAAAAAATACCCATGGCCATGATGTCAATGCACTTTGACGGGATCTCTTTTATTGGTCGTAACTTCGTAACACTGTGTCTTTAAGTACACTATGGTTAAAAATTGCAGTAGTTTCCCATCAGATGCGGTTTCTAAATGCGCGTATAACAACATTGTAAAATTCTTAAAAGTCTACTGCTAAAGTGAAGCCTAACACAAAGTTTCCACGCAGACTGGTACACGACAATAAATATTTTTTCTCCTTTCTCTCATTCGTCGATATTTTTGTAATCATTTAATCATTTACACTGTCCTTAACTAACTAAGACCTTATGCAAACTAAGCGACTTTCTTGAAAATTTGAAAAATAACTCAATTGTACTCGTTTCCAAATGGATTCCGAATTGCAGGAGGTTCTCAATTACAAAAAATATTTATAAAACAGTAAAATTTACTGCACAGTAAAGTAGCTGACGTCTCAACCATAATACTGAATCGGTTGAACATAGGAAAAAATATCCATGATGTCAATACAGTTCGACGGGTGCTCTTTTATTGGTCGTAGGGCTGGAGCACCTGTGACCTCAGGGCCTTAGGCCAAATGTTGTCAATCTGATCATCCATTCAAATTTATTCACGAGTTAGTATTCCCGACTTACCCAGGAATCGGACAGACAATCTGCGTCTTGATTGTTATTATAACAAATAGTAATACGTACGAATATTGTTGCAATACACATATCATTCAGCGGTGGTTCACTGTTGGACTGTTGCCATCCGATGTGGAGGTCCAGGTACAAATCCCGCCACGTACTAATGTATTATCGAATTTTATAAGTACGTTTATCCGACGCTCTTGTGAAGGAAACATCGTGAGGAACCTGCGCACGCTTACGAAGACATTCAATGCTTATTCATGAAGTCAGCCATTCCTCACTGGGCCGCGTGGACAATTAAGGCCTAATAACCCTATATAGGTAGGCTTGTACAACTCAGTGGGGACATTTATAAGCTAATGACTTTGACAACGCTTCAATGGTACGGTCAACTTAGTTTTCCTACGGATATCCTGGTTTCGGATCTCATCGAGTGGGTGACAACGTACTCGTAGCCCTTTACATAGCACGCTGAGAAATCTTGAGCCTATTTAAGAGGCCTTAAGTAGCGAACAGATAGGGTTAATTTAAAGGATATTATTAAAATTAACTATAGTTACTATAGTTGAGACTTTGACAATCCGCCAACACGTAGTGGATTAGTATGAGGTAAAATTCCATTGACTTAAACTACATAAATGAATGAAAGTGTAGTCTAATACTTGTAGTCTAAGTTTATGTTAGCCCAAAAATGGTTATAAAAATAAGTGTAATGTAATCGAATATTTTTTTATAACTGTTTGCTAGTACATAGGAAGGGAGATACTTTGAAGGCCGATTTAGTAGGTCGAAAGAGCTCCGTAATTGTTTGACGGAATAAAAGTTCATAACCAATTATCCACAGACATAGGCTAGAGTCCCTCAGTGGACGTTCAATGAACTGCTGCTGATGATGATGATTCCACTACTTATTTGACGTTCCTTAATACGAGATAGATAAAATAGGCGTATTTTAAAATTATCGGAAATGGGCCATGGGTAGGCCAACAGATTACTCGTATAAATAAGGTTTCCACTAACAAAGTGATTTAAGAAGCTAAAATATAGTTTTTCCTTTTCATTTGACCAATATTTCAATAGAAAATGTTAAGCTAGATCGTTTTGAGACATCGCAGAATTGTTTCCACTTATTATTTCTAAGAAAGGTAAAAGTTTCCAACGTTCGTTATAGAAAGGATTTCTGTTCAGTGAATGTAGAAATAACAGGCAATTATTTCTAACATTTAACAAACAAAGCATGTTTATGACATTTTTATTTTATGTTTTCATCTTATAACAGATAAAAGTTCCTACTAAAAGATTACATATATGTACGTATAAAGATTAATTCTGTGTAGGTATTTTCGATGTTTTCCTAATCACAACAATGCACTGTTTTCAAGTTATAATACAGATACTGTTATACATTATTATTCAAAGTTTAAATCGCCTGCATCTTATTTAACGCCTGATATGTTTGAGGTAAAACACAATGGAACACTTTTGCATTGATATAGTAAAAGGACTTTGAATTTTGTATTGTCTTCTACAATCCAAAATTCAAAGTGATTTGAAACAATAAACATGCATTATGGCAATGGGGTTATTATTTAATATGTATTATTAAAAATAACAATTAAAGAAGAAATTAAAATTATATGGGTTTGTTTTTTCGTCAGTCAAAGATAAACTTTAACTTAAACGTGTTTAATTCAAAGCGGTAGGTAAGTAAATAAATATGATGTTGTTTTTTTAAAAAAGAATAAAATGATTAAAATCTTGACACCTCACCAAGTTCTGAGTTGAAGCTGAAAAGTAGAAGATAACATTTTTACTGAATTAAATTGGGTTTCAGTCTTAGATGATTAATCACTAAACAAGATGCACAATCACGAATAAATGTCAACCAAAAAATGTCTAGCCGCACTATACCTACGCATAGCTCTTTATATTTATAACATAAAATTATTCATTTAAATTTTGACTACTGAAAGGCTCAAAATCAAAATCACGAAACTCAATATGTCAATAAGACATGTAAAATTTGAATGATAATTCTGCCATGCCGTCGCGATGGGCAGAATTTGCCGCGGACACTTATTGAGTGAAATTGTGCATCTAGTAAGCTTTTTGTTTTCTCTGTTTTCAGTTAAAACTTAAAAAAAGTTCTACACGTCGCTCTATAAAGGTTTACAGTAAGTTACACCATTTATTGATTGTTTAGACTTGGATCTATAATAGATATATTATTCGTACATAGGGACCAAATCCCTTTCCATGCTTAAAAAAAATTGTTGATTCATTGATGAATCTACAAACAACCAAAAAGGCCATGTGCACAAGCCTTCCAATCAGTATCACAATGGCGGGATTGCTTATTTGCACCATGCGGACTCAATGCAGATTGGCGAGTATTTACTACTATTTATAAATACTATATTTTTTACTAACCATTAAAACAACAATGAAAAACTATGTTCCAACTGTTGCCAAATTTAAATGGCTTACCACCGAATTCGCGTCTTAAATAAATATATACCAATGTGTAAAGAGTCTCGAAAGTTCCACTCGCTCTCTTTTTCAAACTGTTGGGTCCACTGCTTGACATAGATCTCCCTCATTTGGCGCCAGATATCCCGATCCATCGGGCTGGAGGGCGTCCTACGCTACGCTTGCCAAGTCGCGATCTCCAGTCTAAATCTCGACTAATCCAACGGCCATCGGCTTTCAAAAGTTCCTATTCATTCAAAATTCAGATACTTCGTTAATAAAAAACTGCACGTTTACTATTTTAAAAATATTATTCAGTGATGCATGACAAGGGTAAAAATTAGGAAAGTGTTATAACAAAGTTCATAAAGAGGATATTGAAATACTTTTGATAATATTTCAAGGACTCTCAACCGGAATATTATGAGAATAATCTTTAACATTCAAAGAAAAATATCATTTCAATTACGATAAAATCAGAGTTCAGTCGTAATTAACGCATTAGTTTTACTGCTGCTATAAATCACGCTTATTTAAAATTATTAAAGGGCCCGCGACGGCGCCGCAGCGAATCTTATAAATTATGAAAAACAAGGCGAGGCAATAAATTGTGTACAGATCCGAAGGAGACAGGACCCCTTGGCACATGGTCTCGTCGACGTCTTGAGGAACTCAAGTACTTCATGCACAGAAAGAAATAGAAGCACCATTTAATCTCATAATCGGACGTACTTGGTACCGCCCGAAAAGTTACTCAAAATCAAAAATCAAAATCAAAATCAAATTCTTTATTCAAATTAGCTTACAAAAGCACTATGAACGTCAAAAAATATACAAAAATATAATAAAAAACAATTAAAATGCTAAACTAAAAATATGAATTTTGATGCTTTGAAAAAAAGCGCTTCAGTGGATTGGCATGTTGAGAAAGAAGCACCAGAAACTCAACAGTGTAGCCTTTTTTAAAACAATTACTTAATGTAACAATATATCATAAACACTGGAAAATAGCTGAGCAATTTAAGACCAAGGATTTTTATCACTAAATATTCGTCAATAGTTGTAGTACCCTTTTTTAGAAAGCGTGGTTTTTTATTCTAGCTTTAAACATGTGTAAGGTAACTCGACAATATTTTGCGGTACTTATGAAAAACTTTATACATCTTCCTATAAAGATTTACCTACTTTTATGTAGTCTCAAGTCCGGAACAGCAAGTTTGTTTCTATTCCTAGTATTAAAATTGTGTGAGTCACAATTTTTTTTAAAAGGTTATGATAGTATTTACGGACGTAAATTAAATTTTCATAAATATATTGTGATGCTACAGTCATTATATTTATTTCTTTAAAAAGTTCCTTAAGAGAGTCACGGGGTCTAAGGTTGTAGATAAAACGAATAGCTTTTTTTGTAGTACAAAATTGTATTAATGTCGGCAGCTGAACCCCACAACAGTAGACAATATGACATGACACTATGAAAATAACTGAAATAAACCAATCTTGGCTGTTTCTACATCTGTCAAAGCCTTATCTTCCTAACAGCATAGCTGCCGAGCTAAGTCTACCAGCCCGTGATTTCAATGTGAGGCCACCCATTGTAACTTTGAA